>JZKD02S0806484.1:0-11139 GCA_000966675.3 Picea glauca | reverse complement strand
AATTATAAAGTAGTATAGAAAGATGTGCTAAATAAAAAATAGACACGAGGTGCCAGTTGGAATATGTGGGTGGACACCAATATCCCCCTGGATTAGAGAAACATAAAGTAGATTTATCCTTGCAAGAATTTTTTTCTTGTTGGTCCACAAAGATCTGTATGCACAAGTTCCAATGGCTTAGATTTTGCATATTTATTTGTCTTGAAGCTGACCCTTAATTGTTTTCCATGTTGGCATTGCTTGTAGACAATGCTTGAGGGTTTTGTGATCTTCGGTATATCTCTTACTGCTTGTTTGGTACTAATTTTTACCAGGTTGTCAAAGTTCATATGACTCATTTTTTTTATGTCACAACCAAATTTCATGTCTTCCCCATGAATCATTTTTCTCCATTTATTTCATCAAGGATATGCACATTGTTTGGGGTTCTAATTTCTCTTGCAACTAATTTTCCTGAATCGTATGTTTTGATTTTAAATTCTTGGGAATTAAAGGTGAGAGTGTGTCCTTGATCACACATCTGGCTAATGCTGAGAATATTGTGCTTTAATTTTTTAACACATATTACTTTTTCTACATTGGCATTTCCATTATCAAGATTAAGAGTTCCTTTTCCAATTATTTTTGAAGAGACATTATCTCTGAAGGTAACATTGCCTTCATTTTTCTTCAAAATAATAAAATGTGTTATATATCCAGTCATGTGACTTGATCACCCACTATCAATGTACCACTTATCCTTGTTATTTTGTGCACATAGTGTAGCTTGTATAAACAAGGATTTTTCTTTCTCTTGTTTCCTTTGTTCCTAATTTCTTTTCATGATGATTAGGTTTTCTTCCTTTTGACTTTTTCTGAAATTACTTGTAGTTATAACATATGATGTTATAGTTTAGAAAATGGGAAAATGAGTTATAATTTCTTATTGAGAATCCATATGTATATTTGCTTCAGGGATGATTTTAAGGATGGAAATTTATTTTAAAATGTAGAAACCTTGGTGAACCTTCCTAATCCTTCATATGCCAACTATAAATGTTTGGTGATATTTTTGTAAAAATATTCAAATTTCTGAGGATTTTATATATTTTTATAAAATTTTGGCGATTTTTAAGGTAAAATAATTTTATTCTATAGAATTTGGGTGAATCATTTTTAAAATAGCAAATCTCTTTTTTGGCAAAACCATGGAAAATTAGCCCATGAGCGAAATTTAGCCCCTAAAATCATCCCTGATTTGCTTCTATCCATCATGCAACCATTCATTATACAATCTATTGCTTTGTGACCAAAACCATTGCAAGAATAACAATATCCAAAGAAAGAGTTTTGTTACCTGATTGTGTGATTCCAGCTTGATGGGAGAGTCTTCATGCTTCTATCCTTATGGGGAGGATTTGTATTCTATGGAACATGTTGTTATTCCTTCATGTTGTCTTCAACATTGATAGAGTTTTTGAGTATATATTCATAAATCGTGGTCATTTCTTCACTTGACTATTTTGAAGAGGTTGAGGCCTCTTCTTCAACATCTACCTTCTTCTTACTGTAACTGGGACTAGTCCTATCAAATGGTGATCTTTGACATTTTATAATTTCATTTAAGTTTGTGGATCTATTTTCAAATTTTGCGTTGGTGTTTGATCTTTCCAACTCCTTTCTTAGACAAAATATTTCAGATTCTAGGTTGTTTCAAACATCTTCTCTTTATTTTAGTTGGGATCTTAAGACTTATTCAATTCTCTTTACTTCTTCTACTTGATTTTTTACTCTAATGATGATTTTTTCATTTTCAACATAACTTTCTTTTACATTGACCATTTATTTTCTATACTTTTTCAACTACTCCTTTTGCATCCTTTTCTTGCTCCTCGGTATCTCTATTTCACTTAGAGCAGATATGAGCTCCCCTTCAAGATCCACTTCAGTATCAATCTCATGATTATCTTCTTTTGTTGAATCTGTGTTTCTGTCAGTCTGTGTTTCTAAACCCATGAAGAGGATCTCTTATGTTTCATTGTCATTGTCATTAGATGAGTTGTTGTTCTCATTTGTATATAGGTTCTTCTTTTTCCTAAAGAACTTTATTTTCTTTTAAGTCTTGCCCTTCCTACACCTTTTTAAGTTGAAATATTCTTCATTATTTTTATTCTTATAAGGGAATTTAGCAGCAAAATGTCCCACTTCTCCATAATTAAAACATTTAAAGGGAAGCTTTCCTTTGTATTTGCCTCATCCTCTCTTGATATTTCTAACAAAGTTGGCTTATTCTTCATTTGATTCACTATCGGAGATGTCACTTGTTTTTTTTTCTTCTGTATTTTTATTCTTTGATGCCTTGAAGGTTTCTTCCTTCCTCACTATCTTTTCTTGTTTATTGTTTTCTATCCTCATTTCATATGCAATGAGAATTCCATGTAATTCATCCATTGTCATATTGTCTTGGTCCTTCATTTCTTCAATGGAAGATATCTTGGGGTTGAATATTGAGGGAAGTGACCTAAGAAATTTTTTCACAATAATGGTTTCTTTAACCTCTTCACCCAATCCTTTGATGGTGTTGATAATCTTATCTACTCGAAGAAAGTAGTCTACAACACTCTCTTCCTCTTTCATCGTAAGAGTCTCAAATTGACCTTTATGGGTTTGTAATTTTTTCTTCTTGACTTTGTTGTCTCCTCCATATATTTTTTGTAGCTTGTCCCGCATCTCTTTTGCTGAAGTACAATGCATGACTTTGACAAAATATGATTCTTCCAAACCAAATAATATTGTACTCATGGCCATAGAATCATAGTAACTGAGTTTTTTTCCAGCTAGATCTATCAGTGGAGTTGTTGAAGTTGTGTAACCATTCTCAACTGCACTCCAGACATCATACCCAAATGCCTTCAATTAATTTTTCATTCTCATGCTCCAGAATGCATAGTTTGATCAATCGAATAATGGAACTTTGTTTATAAAAAACCCTTCCTTATCCATGTGTGTTACGGGGATTTACCTTCCAATGGTTAGACTGTTTCTAAAGGACCTTTCTCTGATACCAATTTTTGGCACACTTATACTGAGAGGGGGGTTGAATTAGTATAAGACTACTTTTTATTTTCTAACAATGTTTACTTATAATATTTATTAATATGTTAGTTTATAAACTGTACCAGTTAATGATAAATATACAACCATGCAATTCTGAATAAACATAGATTTAACGTGGAAACCCAATTGGAAGAAAACCATAGAAACAACTATTTTATATGATCATGTAGGTACCAACCTACTAATACAATATTTGCATGCACCAACCTATAGAAGACACCAATATCCTTAGTTGAGCACCAATTCAACAATGCTTGTAGGCACCAACCTACAACTGCAATGTTTTGCAGGAGCCAACCTACACGAGACACCAATCTCTTTTCTGTTAAAATTAAATTCACTTGTGCATATATAGTAATGCTTCGAGATATTCCTTTCTCTTCCTCGCACCTCCCTGCCACCCTTGAAATATTACATCATCTTCCTCTTCGACCTCCAACTCCCAAAAAACCTCATCACCTCTCAACTTCTCTTCACATGATCCCCTTTCTCTTACTTCCTATAGAACACAATGGTTTGGGCATGTTTATTTATATATATTCGAGGTACCCTAGATTTTTCCCACATACCAATGGAATGGATCTCATGGGGTTGGCTTCGACTTGCTTTAATTTTGCATAAAAATAGGCTACAACACCCCCTCAAAATTTGGCACTAACACCTATGATTTTCTCATACACAATACATTATAGATTTCGATGCAAAAACACTGTCAGATCTGATATTTGGATTGATATCGAATTTTGATTTGGTCTATGCTTAGAAAAACAAGCACTGTGACCTCCACGCTTATAAATCATTGGATCAGTCTTGGATTTTATCTCTTATGTTGATTTTTCATAGCCGATAAAAACACAGAACATTATCCTCATGGCTCATCATTTGTATGATTTGTATCTCCAAATATATCATGACCATAGATCAAGTTCCCTAGATTCCCCAGATATCAAGACTATTGGGATACCRAGCTATCGATCCCCYGAGCCCCCAACCTTCAACACTTCACAATCTCAACAAACTTATGATATTTGGTACAYCGGTGTGACATGGTAACACCACATGCCCTGGCATGTTGTCTCTACATGGAATACACCTATACTGACACATGGACCTATACATGGCATATGTTATGGCATTAATCATAGGAAACCAMTTTTCTTTMTGTATCTRACGTGGCCTCCACATGGACCCCTTCCACGTGTACTATATGATGTGGCACTAACATGGCCATGATTTCATCACTTCCTCTGGCTCTTTTTTGTACACMATGTTGACTTGGCACTTGACATGTGAAATTGTCCTTRCTGCTTACATGGTTTTAACATGGCATATGTCATGGCACTTATGTGGTATCRTGGCTAGCCCACTGGGTATCAATTCCCCAACCCCCCGAAACTTAAAAACTACACTGCTCTTATTTTTAACCGATATTCGATATAGCGATATCATGGACCCCACAACTGGGGTATCTTCTCCTTKAGCCCTTGGGATATCRGGCTCTCAAAACTTCAATACTACACACACACCTTCAATCTACCAATATCCAATATGTCAATATTATGGACCCCACTACTATACACCTATTCATAGGGTGATGTGGCTACAATTGTGATGCTCTCGTGGCTCTGTCAAGGTGTTGATGTGGTACTATGAYTGGACCGTTGAGTATCRTTCCCCTAGGCCCTCGAAACTTCTTAATTTTSCACATCTTCTTTCTCCAAATATATGATATGTCGATATGACATGGAAGGTGAGGTGGCCTCTATGTGACTCTTCATACATATCTCAGCTACTTGTGTGGTTCTTACATATTTTATGTGTGGTTGTTGACGTGTCATTTGAGTTGGCCCCACAGGTATCGAGTCCTCAGGGTATTGGCTCCCCAGGATATTAGGCCCCTAGGATATCAGGCCCTCATGCCTCCAAAACATTTAACAACGCGTTTTCAAGTAGTACTCTGGTATTTCTATATCTGATATGTGTTGGGACCCACGACCTAAAATTTAACACCTTGTGCACAGTTCTATGGCTCCTCCACTCGCATTTAAACTTTATGAAACATCATTTTCATTATAAACCCTTTTCATTATGAAACCAAGCCCAAAACCTCTATGACATTCTCCTAATATTCCTTGTTCCCTCATATTTTATCAAATTGTGATTGCCCAGTTACAAACTCTACACCAACTCAATCTCATTCCTTTGTTCTTCTTCGACGGGCTCATCCCTTTCAACATTCGATTTCACTTCTCCTTCTCTGCAACTTGAATTCATTTGAATTTCCTCCATAACTTGGGATAGATACCTAGAGGTTCATAAACTAATCAATGCAACACGTTGAGGTATTTAGCATACAGGGGCATTCTTGGCTTCCTTGGTTCTATTAAGCCTACAATTGCATGTCTTCTCCTCATACATGTGCAACCCAAATTTATTTGAATTGATTTTTCATACTCCCTCTCACCTCAAGATAAAAACAAAGAGGCACCACTACTTCCTTTGTCTGTGACATCAATGATATTGATGATAGTCATAGTCATGCCTGTATTTAACAACAATGACAACAATGTCCAAAAATACCCCCTCCTCTTCTCCTCGTGCATTTCCTTGATCTATCAACCTTTCATTTATTCCCTTCACTCTTGTGTGAAACTCTCCTCCAAATCCTTACACTCATTCCCTTTGTTCTTCCTTGTACCCAGTTGATCATGTCTCCCCTTAACCCTCCTCGATTCACATCACTTATATACATGTAGACCTCGGCTATAAAAAATGTTGTTATCGGCTTGACGTGGATTTGGTTCTTCAGCTCGTGGGATCGTCCTTGACCAATCATGGATAAAAAATGGAACGAACCATCAACCTTCATGGCTGGAACTTCTTAATCATGTACACAACATCTCTCCTCCTATCTTCTGGACATTCGGTATCTCCAATTCTTGACTGAAATCTCGGATCCCAACCTTCTCCAAATCAATGAATTCTACTAAAATCAAGCAACACCCAATGCCAACAGAAATGGATAGAATAAATCGATGTGGCTCGAGGAGAAACAAAGAGGTTACGATGGAGGACCATAAAAAATTGGTCACCATGATCTAATCATTGCAAATTCATATCATAGGACTCTCATCCCCGAGTCATCCCCATTATGGAAATCACAATCCAGCATTGCCAAAACCATCAACAAATGCAAGATGAGTTTTCATCTCTTAGGCATCAAATTGAGGATCTTAGGCTTCAACCCAACTATGTCTCCCCCTCAAGTTCAAGTTTTGCAAAATCAAATGAAGCATCATCCCCAAGGGATCGTTATCATCTACCAAACTTAAATTTACCCCCACATGACTCCAGAAATGTAGAACCAGAAGGTCAAGACCCTCCCATCTCTCCATAAGTGTATGAAATGCTTTTTTGTTTATATTCTAGGCCTATTTTGAAAAATATATTATGTTAAATATGTTGTAATTAAGAATAGGACAGGGTATGTAGAGATACAGATAGAATTTGGTCCTAAATTTGTAAATCTACTAGATAGAATTTTGAAATTTTTGTAAGCTTATGTACTCTCACTATATTATGCGCTCGATGCAACTTTTATAAATACAATTTTCCATGTTACTATAAAAAAACAAATCTCAAATTTAGACTATTTATTGTGCTTAAAACTCTCTCTATAGTCCACTGTGAGAGAGATGTATAATTGCTTTATGATCAAATGAAACTGATACATAACACTTTTAAAAAAACGCAATGTATAACAGAGGAATTATGAAATCAATGGAAGATTATAAACCATATTAAATTTATAAACATTAACAAATATAAAATTAATACTTTTTTTTATAGTCCATTGTGAGGGAAATACATAATTATTTTGTGATCAAATGAAACTGATATATAACACTTTAAAAAAATATAAAATATACAATATCCATCCTAATATAAAATTAAAACGAAAAATTACACACACAGAGAGATTATGAAATCAATGGAAGTTAAAGTTATTAAACATTAACATATATAAAATTGATATTATAAAAATTATCCAACCATAATGTGAACGTTATTATAATTTCTATATTGTATGTACACGCCTCTGTTGTTTCTGTATTGCATGTAATCCCATATGCTCGTGTTCGTGAGTGGGATAGTAGACCTAGGATTTAATTTCATGATTGTGCATGCTTGTTTGTGCTAGTCCATTCTTTTAATTTCATGATTTTTTATATTCACTATATCCATGAATTGGTTTATATTATTTAATTTATATATATATTAAATAATGCACTTTACATGTATGTAGTTGGTTATAAATATTGTGTAGTTGGGTGGAATGTTTGAGTATATCTATTGTTATACTTCATGTTAATTCCTACATATTTGAGAATTGTTTGGAGTTTAATAAAAACCACACAATGATGAATGAAATCCACCTATTAATGCACACAATTGCCACTTATAATAATATTTATATGATTAACCTGCAAAATCCCTTCCCCGTGAAATAAAACTAGTCAAGAAAGTGAAATATAGACATTTAAAGTTGGATCTTAACAATAATATTAAATAAAATATAGTAAAATTTGAACAAATTGTTAAGAAATTGAAGAAGTATGGTTCATAAGTACAAGTTATTGTTTAGTAGATTGATTAAATGTTTGAGAATATTTTATTGATATATTAGTTTTTTATGTTGCATAATATTCATTCCTACAATTGATATGATGTATTGACATAAATCAATTGAATACGATAATTTTATTTTTTTAAATTAACAAGTTGTAATAAAAATAAATAAATTGCACATAAATAATAATAGAAAACAATACAGGAAACAAATCAATTCAATAAAATTAGTTTAAATATATCTTAGCTCCAAACTTATGATAAGAGGGATCAAATCACTCCAACTACAAATTTATTTTAAAGTATGAAACCTTAGGAAATGTTTTCACTTCAAGGGATTTGACCCTTTCACTTATAAATCTAAAGTTAAGATGGATCTAAATTTTTGATAAATTTTCACCAATCTACACTACTTAAACCAAAGAAAAACAATATAATCTTGAAAATGTCAAAATTAGGTAAATTAGGTGTCTTGAATTCTCACTAATGAGCACAGTTCAACCATATTAGAAAAATATATAATTAATAGTTTGTTAGAGTTGGGAAATTGTGATACACTCACTATAATAATTGGAATATTGTGTAGCGCCTAAATATAAATATTTGTTTTGTTTACTAGTTTTTTTGTGTGAAATGCGGGAGTAGGCCGTTGCTGAGAAACTGTGACTCAGGGGCATCTAAGCCATCAAAATCACCCGGGGATAGCACCTGGCTTGAGCCACACCAACCCTTAACATGGTTGGATTTTTTGTCCCCACAGGTTTCGAACCGGTGACTTTAACATCACTGAGTGCCTTAACAACACACTCCATCACCGACTATCATACACCTCGGGGACACCTAAATATAAATCTTGCTCTCATTTAAAATTTCTATTTATAATAAAAGTTGTAGTGTATATAAATCACCAAGTATATCCATACTAGCAAATCATGTACAACTTTTTCATGATCTATTTCAAGTGCACTTGTCATAGTCACTTTCAATTTTTGTCTCTTAATATGTCCTCTATTCTTTGAGAGACATTGATATAATCCTTCAGGAATAAAAAAAGTACAATAAATAGCTCAATACCCTATGAGGAATACTAAAAATAAAATGAGCATTTAATAATCCTTTAACATGATAAAAAACTTCAATACTCTAACATTGAAGTAAGATCTGTACTTATTGACATAATTGGAAGACTCGTTTCCATATTTAAAATATTTCTAATGAACCAAACTAAGAATAACAAGGGTTACATTGGCTCTAAAAAAATTTAGCATCTTAAATGCCTAGTACAAAATAAGCTTCACAAGAGCCATGGAAATGATGGAAATCTAATATTTCTTATCAATAGAACAAATAACAACAAGGGTTACATAGGCTCTAAAGAAATTTAGTACCCTAAATGGATAGTAGAAAATACTCTCCGCAAGATCCATGGAAATCACGTAATATTTCTTATCAATAGAACAAATAACTACAAGGCTTAGAACAAATAACTACAACGATTACATAGGCTCTAAAGAATGTTAGTACCCTAAATGGATAGTACAAAGTAAGCTCCAATGAAATTTAGTACCCTAAACGGATAGTAAAAAATAAGATCCAAGGGCCACAGAAAACAAATATGTAGTGGATACACTACGTGAGTTTGTAGTTTCCCAATTTACTTAATGGGTTGACTAATTTTATTTTTTACAACAATTAAACATTTATCAACCCCAAACACAATAGCAAGAACTTAGAAAGATAGATCTAGTATGAAATCAAGGTTTTATATAGTATATGAAATGATAAACTGAGTATTATATATTTATATACTGCAAAACATTTTTAACCGGAAACAAGATGTGAAATCTCATCATCAAATTCATGATATTTCATTACATAAGTGAATATGTCTAGATGATCAAGCTGCCTCTGTGTACCCCAATGGGTGCAATCTACTTTGTGTCAAACACTGTAACGTTTCCTTTATTGTATTCCTTGTGATATTCCTTCATTCCTAATGTTATGACCCAGATGTTTCCTAAGTCCATACACAATAATCACTTACAGAAACTAGTAAAAAGGCTCGAACCAGTTGTAAATTTCCAATAGAACCTCCAAAAATTTATTCTGAGCAAAATGATTCTAGATAGTGTTAAGTATATATTTCTCATGACCATATTCTAAATGGCATCTTGATCCAATGATCATAGCCATTTTTTTTCAAGACATTACTCATCCCTCAAGGCTTAGTGGTTTCCTTCACTACTTTAGAAATCTCTTGGTTTCATTGTTTATTTTTATTGGTGCATCTTGATTGTATTCATGGTGCATATTGATTGTATTCGTGGTGCAGCTTGATTGTATTCCTGGTGCATCTTGATTGCATTTTTGGTGAAGCACCATTATACTCTTGGTGAAATATCATTACATTTCTACGTGTGTGTAAAGACATAAGGAAATGCATTATATTGTATCAGCAAGTGCATCTATCTGTGGGGCTTCCAGTACTCTAGTTTTTGGATAGCATAGAGGAAATAAGAGAAGACATAGAAAGAATAAGCTCAAAGGTAGGGGGATGGCATAATATCCATCAAATATTTGATTTTCATTATATCCGTTGCAAAAATAATGGTTCACATGAAGTGGATGATTGCATAATTCCATGGGAGAAGATCAAATAAGATAGAGGTAAAACCTCAAAACCAACAAAAGGTAAAGCACATGTTCACTATGTTTTTTCCCATTGAATTATAGGAGAAACTAAAGAAATGTTTGACACGTCATTTGCTTCTTGGGGAGAAACATGGCTTCTTGACATAGGCACAACATCCTGCGTGACATTCCAAATATACTTTGATGACAATGTAGATGCAAAAAGAGTTCTAAAATACTTTAAAGGAACTCAAGATTTTGGATTCAAATGCTTAGAGGTGGATGAATTCAACCTAATCAGATATTCTAATTCAGATTTTGTCGGGCATAAGGAAAATGGAGTATCAACTTCATGTTATCTCATGAGTCTTGGATTAGCAGCTGTCTCTTGGAGATCATGCAAACAATTAGTGCCAGTAGATTCCACAACAGAGGCAGAATATGTGGTAGTTGTAGAAGCGATGAAGAAGATTGTGTGGCTTAGGAAAATACTTGAATATTTGCAGAAAAAACAAGTGAATGATACTCCTCTTCTAGTTGACAATACTTATGCAATCGAGTTGGCCAAGAATCTGATATTCCATGATCAAACTAAGAACAAAAACACAAAGTATCACCTGACTTGATATGATGTAGAGGCCAATACTATTCACTTGATACATTGTACCACAAATAATCAAATTGTGGACATCTTCACCAAAGTGCTTGGAAGAGAAACAATCGAGAAGCTCATAATAATGCTTGGACTCACACACCCCTTTAAATTAAGTTGGGGGGGGGGGG
>JZKD02S0806483.1:240233-256166 GCA_000966675.3 Picea glauca | reverse complement strand
ATGGATATATAATGTTTTTTCTAAAAGAAAACCATGAACAACAACAACAATAATAAATAACCTTTTTTTTTTAAAGAGGTTAAATGACAAGTGCACACACTAAAGGGTCTTGATGCAACGTTGGCGCAATTGACAAGGCGAAGGCGACAGTAGGGTACCTACATAAAATAATTGAGTTATAGATGCTTATTTATTGACCCCCTAACCTATAGCCATCTTTCCTTAAGTGATATTCTTGTTATGAGCGAATGTAAAAATAAATAAATAAATACCTATGCATAGATGTGTGTGTGTGTAGATAGAACATAGCAATGTGACTTAAAACCCTTACTGTTGAACCTCAGATTGTGATGTGGAATGAGTTATCAATATTTATTGACCTCCTCAACTTAAGTGAAAGGATCGTTATGAGTGAATGCAAAATAAACTTAAACCTACACATACATGTGTGTGTGTGTGTGTGTGTGCGCGCGCGCATATATGTAGAATTTAGAGTGCCTTAACCCACACTAATGAACCTTGGGTTGTTATGTAAAATTAGGGGATCACATGATTAATATGGTTAGAACACTTAGAAATTGGGCTTGGGGAATACCATTGCAAGGGACATCGACACCAGTGCCACTGCCACCAACACTTGAGCTAGCTCTCGTCTTTTGCTCTTTGGAGGCTATAAATGATACACTAAAAATATGCCCAATAGTGGGTGTGAAAGTGAAGCCCTTGCCATTTGGGGAGAGTAACATAGAAGGGTCGAGGAACTTAGAGAGAGGACCTCTTCCCGAGGACATTATAAGGGAACTTAAAAATTCAAGCTCCCAGATTTTTATGGGGGTTGTGCAAGGGAATGTGTTGAGGCATGGTTGGAGGGAATGACAAGGTGCTTCGCACTAAGAGAGTATACCTCCACCTTAAAAGCCAAAATATTCATCTTCCAGCTTCAAGGCAATGCATTGAATTGTTAGGGAAACCTGGAAAGACAATTGCATTTCACTTCACACACCGTTTCATGGGAATTATTTGAAGAGAGGTTTCAAACAAAGTACCTTCCCGCATTTTATGAAAAGCGACAAGTAGGAGCATTTCATGCCTTGGGTTAGGGAGGTTTAACAATGGAAGAATATGAGATAAGGTTCATGGAACTAGTAAAGCATGTCTCATACATGGACACTGATCAATGTCAAGAAGACCACTTTGTGTATGGATGAATCATAAGATAAGATCTCTTGTGCAAATGTGGAAATCGTCTTCAGTTGCCGAAGTAGTTGAAAATGTGTGTTATGCAAAAGAGATTTTGGATATCAAGGGGGATTAGAGAAGGGGAATGAGATTTTCCATTCCACAACAATTAAGATTTGTGGGGAAGGTCTCTCGGATTTTCTCCCATGGGAGAAAATTCTAGGCCACCTCCTTATGGAAACAAAACTACACCTAGAGTTGTTGTGACAAGTGTTTCAATGGAAACAAGTGAAACATTGCAAGCATCATCGAGGACTCATGAGAGTCCAAGGAATTCACGAGGAACTATTAGCAAGG
The DNA here is from genome assembly GCA_000966675.3 of Picea glauca. Classification (NCBI taxonomy): domain Eukaryota; kingdom Viridiplantae; phylum Streptophyta; class Pinopsida; order Pinales; family Pinaceae; genus Picea; species Picea glauca. The sequence goes on along the minus strand of JZKD02S0806483.1, from coordinate 254,630 downwards.
GCATGGGTTCCAGGGGAAGGAACTCGTCTCAAAGGTCTCCATAGTACAACATGCAAATTCCACCCCACATTACTTATAGGGGGTGTGGGGGACCTCATTACCAACATGATTGCCCATAGTCACAATCTGACATTATGCACAAATAAGGGAAGGCCTCAATGGGGAAGAAAAACAATAACTACCAAATCTACGAACCGGTTAATAATTGTCAAGCTGAACATTAATCCACTATGGTGGAGTCTTTAGTTAAAATAAACAATGTCAAAATTAAAATCATGCTTGATTTCGGTGCAATAGATAGTTTCATTCACCATATGCATTAGAAAAATGTGGGCTGGTATCCTATGGGCATGATGATTTTAAATAAGTCAAGATGACTTCTAGGGTAAAATAAGCAGTAGGACCTAGTGTTGAGAAATGTTTTATAGATCTAGTGGTGTACAACTAGGTTAAAAGTGTATGCCATTTACCTAGGGATTTATGATCTAATTATAGGTATGGATTGGCTAGAAACTCATTGAACTTTTCTAAATTGCTTTGAGAAGAGAGTGATTTGTTTATACAATAAGGGAAGGTCAATTGAGATCCATGGTATTAAGAGGAAGGTGTCCCTATGTTTCATCTTGATGATGAAAGTTAAACGTTTCTTGAGGCAAGGATGCCGATTGTATGTAGTAGAGGCGACATGTGAAAATGGACTATTTTTAGATCATTACTTAGTATTATCAGAATTCAAGGATGCTTTTCCCAAAGAGTTTCTAGTGATACCTCCTAAGAGGAAACTTGATTTCACTATTGAGATAAAACCCTACACAGAGCCAATCTCCAAGACACATTATAATATGATGGCTCCATAACTTTGTGAGTTGCAGATACAGTTGAAGGAACTATTGGATTTAGGGTTGATTAGGCCCAATGTTTCGCCATGAGGCGCATTAGTAATATTTTTCAAGAATAAGGATGTTTTCTTGCAATTGTGCATAGATTATAGGTATTTGAACAGAGCCATGGTGAAGAATAGGCCCCTAATACCTCAAATAGATGATCTTTTTGATCATATGAAAGGAGCAACGGTTTTTTCAAAAATTGACGAGCGATCATATTATCACCAATTAAGGATTAATGAATATGACATTCCTAAGAACACTTTTTAGACTGGGTTTGGGAACTACGAGTTCATAGTGGTGCCATTCGGTTTGACCAATTCACCAACTATACTCATGAGCCTCATGAATAATGTAATATGAAAGTAATTAAACTACTTTGTTCAAGTCATTCTAGATGATATTCTCATTTATTATAGAAACATAAAGGAACACGAGGAGCACATGAAGTTAGTGCCGTTGGGATTAAGTGAATACAAATTGTATGCCAAGTTTTCTAACTGTTCTTTCTTTCAGAAAGAGATTCACTATCTTGGTCATATTATTCAGGAGAATAAATTTGGTGGAACCAGAAAAGGTGAAGGCCATAATGGATTGGCTAGTGCTGAAAAATAAGCTTCATGAGGCTAGCTGGGTACTATCAAAGGTTTGTGGGAGGATTCTCAAATATTGAAAAACCCATCACTACCTTACAGTGCAAGGGAATCAAGTATGAGTGGACTGAGGAATGTGACGCCACATTCATTGAGCTTAAGATATAACTAACCAATGTGCCAATCTTACGAGTACCTAATATGGATAAAGACTTTACTGTTTGCACATATGCCTCAAACAAAGGGTTGGGAATTGTGTTAATGTAGGATGGGGGAGTGATAGCGCATGCATCTCGAAAGTTGAAGCCTAATGAGGAACTTTATGTTGCATGATTTAGACTTAGAAACTGTGATGGTAGTTTTATATATTTGGAGGCATTATGTTGTCGAATGAAGCTTATGTTCAAAATCGCATGAAATATTGAAACATTTCTTCAATCAAAGGGATTTAAATGCTAGGTAGAGGCAGTGGACTGAATTTATGAGTGAGTATGATTTTTAAATTTTGTACATCAAGGGAAAGGAGAATGTGGTGGACGATGCCTTGAGCATAAGGTTGTGGATCTTCTCCTTGGTCCCTAACTTAAAGGTCAATTTGAGGAAGCGAGTGTTGGGACAACTTGGAGATATTTGGCATTTGAAGGTTACTTCAACACTTCATAATGGGAGGTATTTAGAGCCTAAGTTCGAAGGGTATGTCCTTGAAGAAGATGGGTTGTTGAGATTTCAAGGGAGGATGTACATCCCCGAGGAAGAAGATATTCGAAGCACTATCCTTGATGAATCCATACAACACTTTACTGTGCACATCCTGGTGTGAAGAAGATGTATGCAGACATGAATAAGATTTTATTTTGGGAAGGCATGAAGCATGATGTAGTCCAATTTGTCATTAAATGTCTTGAGTGTTAGCGGGTAAAGGTCGATCATCACCACCTGACAAGACTCTTAAAACCGCATGACGTTCCTATGTCCAAATGTGAAGTCATTTCTATGGATTTCATTGTGGGATTGTCTCTCACATTACAAAGGCACAATACCATTTTGGTTGTAGTTGATAAATTGAGCAAAAACACTCATTTAATTTCAGTTAGAGACACTTATGATGTCATTGATGTGGCGTGAGAATTTATAAGTGAAGTTATTCATTTGCATGGGTTTCCCAAGAAGATTATGTTGGATAGAGACTCTCGATTTACGTCTAGGTTTTGGACAAGTTTGCAGTCAACATTGGGGACTCAGTTGAACTTGAGCACAACGTATCATCCTACAATGAACATGTAGGGGGAAAGAGTGAATCAGGTGATGGAAGAAATGATTAGAATGTATGTTATGGATAACCAAACCCATTTAAATAAGTACCTACCTTTGGTGGAGTTTTCTTACAATAAAAATGACCACAACTCAATCGAGATGCCTCCTTATCAAGCTTTGTATGGAAGGACATCTAGGAAACTATTGAGTTGGGATAAGTTAGAGGATTGAGTGATAGTAGGGCCATAAATTATTCAAGAGATGGAGGAATAGGTGATTCAGAGTATACAATTATTAAATGAAGAACATGATAGATAGAAGAGTTATGTCGATGCACATAGAATTGAATGAAGTTATAAAATGGGAGATTATATTTTTATTAATATTAGAGTACCATTTAGTTCGGGAAGGGCACAAAGTTGTCACTTCGAATTTATAGAGCCATTTAAAATTTGGGAAAGAATTGGACCAGTTTCCTATCGTCTTGTATTTCCATCCCACTTGCATAAAATTCATGGATTTTTTCATGTATCTATATCACACCATTATGTTGTTGACAGATCTCATAAAGCTAACTAGAAGGAATTGTAGGTTACGTATGTGGGAACCATTTTGGTTAGATCATTATACATGTTGGACCATAGGGTTTGACATCTCATGCACTTCTGGGTGGACTAGGTTAAGGTCCAATGGAACAAGTATAGCCCAGGATATGCTACCTAGGAGAACACAAAGACCAACCATTGAGATCATCCCACACTTTTTTGACCATAACTTTGAGATGAAGTTTCCTGAAGGGTGGGTGTACGTAACACCCCATTTTGACTTAGGAAAGTAAATTACATTATGACCTATTTAGTATTTCCTTGCTTATTATTTGTGAAACTTTGTTAGAATGATGGGACTTTATTATATGTACTTGTGAACCTACCTATATTCAAAAGTTACGTATAAGTTAATTTTTATGTTATTAATGATGGTTGTTGTGTGATTTACTTCCATCATGCAAGGTGAAATGCGATATTGTAGTATGTGGATATCAATTTAGATGATATGTTGTAATAAATCAATAGGTACCATGCACATGATAAATAAACTATCTTGTTTACATTGTTCATTGGTGAGTAACATGGCAATCACATGTAGATGGTTATATGGTGATGCATGATCTTGTGTTTTGGTAAACTAACTTATAGGTTGAATGGAATGAATGAAAATTGGACAAGTGTGGTACTAGAGTGACATAGATGTCGTGGACATCGAAAGATAAATGGTATGCTTGGAATCATTACTTTGTTAACTAATTATTGGTTCAATATATTTCTATGATATTTGGGAAAGTGTAGGTTTTACATGAAGCACTATTGTCCAAACTAGATCATTGAAGACAAAGCTCTAAGAAGAACAACAACAACATAATATGGTCAACCATAGGGTGTTGACCCTAGTTCCATTAGGAGGGGTGGAGGTATTTCTCACTGTTTATCTTCCAAAACTTGGAGTTGCGGGAGGGTTGTGTTAAACCATGCTCCCCTAGATGTGTGATGATGAATGCCAATTGTTGTTGGGGAAGCTTGGTAAAGATATATGACACTTCTGCTTCCAGGTTCTATCTAGGGTTAGGTCAATGTAGTTTATACTCTAGCATAATCCAGTAGAGGAAATCATATGATGTGGAATATGAAAATAGGTTAGGGAGGAAGGATGATTTAGAGTAGTTAAGAGTGCTATTGGGATTTAGAAATGAAAACTTAGTGCCTTACTTAGTCATTTTTTTGTATTAAATGCTTACTTAAGTAATTTATGATGATTTTGGTGTAATTTTGAGTTCATATTGGAATATTGTGACTTGGTTAGTAAGACCATTGGATGTCGTGTATAAGTATTATTATCTTGCAATATTGAATGGGAGAACATCCCTGGAACTATGCATTATATGTGATGATTGTTAACATTAGTACACACATGAGCTTTGTATGCACTAACTATGCATACATACCTTACGCGTGTACACTAGTATCATTGGGATATATATTAACTATTATAATATTATTATTAATGGTTGGTGTATGATAGTTGTAGTAGGATTTAAAATTATATGATTATAATGTCACTTCATTTTGATTATTGGATTTCATTTCAGGACTTATTATATTATGATAAAATGGGAAATCTGATGTCGTTTGAATTTGATTTTCATTTAGTGAGACTTGGATTTCACGGCCTACCCAAGTTAATTTTAATTAATGGATTTTATAGCTTGTCATTTGGATAAATGTGGGCAAGTGGGGGGGATATTATTTTATGATAGTTTGACCTTCCTAGGACCCTTCCCGAGGAGGCTAGGAAGGCAGTGGTAGAGGGGTCATAAATGAGACTTGGGGAAAGGAAAATGGGTTGTTGAGTAATTGGGGAAAATTGTTTTGGAAGAGAAACATAATGATGGGAAGCACTAATAACTATGAAAATTGAGAACTGTGAACTGTGATATCTATCGAGTTGTGAGGGACTTATTGTTGAGTTGAAAGGTGGATTATTGATTGTTGAGATACTATTGGTGGGCTGTGTGTAGTTCTTGGAGATTTAGACATGGAGGGCTAGGGCTAGGGAGCCAAAGAGGTTGTTCTTAGCTGGTTGGGAGGTCAAAATCCTAGTTGGGAAGCTTGCTGAAGATCTAAAAAGTTGGATTGATAAATCAGATAGGGTTGCATGTATTTTCCTACTTCTTAGTTCATTACATTGATTGCTTAGCTGATTATATTAATTAAGCTATTTCCATGGAAATGATGAAACAATAAATTGCATTGATTAAGTGTAAATGCAATCATTGCAAAGTGTTAAATACATTGTACCTTGAAGATTTTAGGACTTACCTTGGGTACCATCCTCAAAATGGGGGGAAGTACTCGGAATTTTCCCAAACCTTTATAACTTCAAAAAAGAAAAGAAAAAAAAAGTGTTAAATACATCATGTTGTTAGTAAACATGAATTAATAAATTTTAAATTTTACACATAATAAAAATTTATTGTTACATGAAAAAAAAAATCAATCTATTTATCTATCTATGTAACAAATATCAATAAAAAAAATCATAACCCTAAATGTCCACTAAGCCTCTTACCCTTTTTTCAAATAACATTAATTAATATGAATGAGACGACTCTTACCCCTTTATCCAAATAACATTAATATGAATGAGGTTTTTGATTTACAGATAATGTTTATTAATATTCATGAAATGTTTTGTTAAAATTAAATTAAATATGAATGGGATAGTGGTATAAATGAGAAGTTTGGTTTGATTTATGAGTGACCTTTAATGTAAGCAAAGCTAGTAAAGCTAATGAGAAATGTAATTTAAAATTGCATCATTATTTTTTTAATAGAATAATTTGTAGGATATGTAAATAATTTTACAACATATTAGTTTGATTTTACATTGATTTTACAATAATGTGTATGATATATAAATAATTTTACAACTTAGTGCATTTTACAATTCAATATGAACGACTTGATTCTATAATTTAGTATACGTGAGAGTGAGATATATAGACGAATGAGCGATTCTATAATTTAGTATAGTTGAGAGTGAGATATATAGATGAATGAGCTTTAGGACATATTATATTCTACAATGCAATTCACGCAATTCACTTTACAATTAAGTATGAATGAGTATAGTTGAGAGTGAGATCTTTAATATATTCAAATGTAATTCAGTTACAATTAATTATGAATGAGTATAGTTGAGAGTGAGATCTTTAGTTTAATGAATAATGATTTTTAATATGTTTATTTTTTTTAAGTTAAGTTAAATATGAATGGAAAGTGTAATTTAAAATAATATTATATTTTTTAATTCAATTTAATATAGATATAATTTTACAACATATTAGATTTTATAATTAAGAATGAGGGATTCTTCTTTTCGGTCGGGGTAAGAGGATGTAGAAGCAAATTGATCGCTATGAGCGAGCGTAGGTATTGTGTTTCAAAGTAAAGTGTGGAGTGGGAAAGAAAATATGTCAGAAATGGGGTTTCGAAGAAGACAACCTTGTCTTCTAATGAGAATAAGAAGCATTAAGCTTTTATCATCCTGACAACTTAATTGTAATTATGAATGAGTATAGTTGAGAGTGAGATCTTTAGTATAATAATTTTTAATATGTTTTTTTTAAGTTTATTTAAATATGAATGGAAAATGTAATTTAAAATAACATTATATTTTTTAATTCAATTCAATATATACATAATTTTACAACATATTAGATTTTATAACTAAGTTTACTTTACAATTCAATATGAATGGATTTACAATTTACAATTAATATAGGTGAGAGTGAGATTTATACATGAATGGGTTAGATTCTACAATGTAATTCACTTTACAATTCAATATGAATGATTACATTCACTTTACAATTCAATATGAATGACTTTAGTTTAGATGTATTGCACATTTTGTATAGTTGAAATGTATTGCACTTTGTATTATTTGTTATTCAACTTAATATGGATGTGTTACATAAGTATACAAGGGTTTTTTCAATATGGATGTAATGTATGAGTATTCAACGCTTTTTCTACAATCTTGTATCAGTGTTTGTTTTTTATTTATTTTTTTTGTCTATTTGTTTTGTAGGTTGGAGGTTAGGTAGCCCTTAGGGTTATAAGCTCAATTGATTTAGAGCTAGACATGAGTTTTTCATGCTTGTTGTTGGTCACATGTTTGATTCTCTTGATTCCCCTAGGGCAAGGCCCCGTAATAAAGACCGATGGTTTACCCTGCTTACCATCCTTGAAACATGGAAAAGTATTAAGAGGGTTTTCCACGAATACATTTCCTCGAAAAAAAAGTTGGAGGTTAGGTGAATTCACGAAAATGGATTCTAGAGAAGAACAATGGATTTCATCACAACGTGAAAAGAATTTCCCTAGAGGATTGGAGAGGTTGAGAAAGATGAAGAACACCCTAAAAAAATGAGTCTGGGATGAAGAAAACCCTTAATAAGGAAGTTTCAGTCTAGTTGGAGAAGAGGATATGAAAGTTGAAAACCTTGTAATATAATGTTTCCCTAGAGAAGACTATTGATGGAAGTGTGCAACAATGTTTCCCTAGAGAAGACTAATGATGGAATTGTGCAAGAGGTTCCACTTGATTCGATTGAAGAAGAATCCAAGCTAGGAGTTCATTTAAGAATTCCCCTTTTTTTTGTAGGTATAGGCGAAAACCTAAGGTTCCATTTGAATCAATTGAAGAAGAATCCAAGCTAGGAGTTCATTTAAGAATTCCCCTTGTTTTTGTAGGTATAGGGGAAAACATTGAAGATGATGAACTTGATAGATAAGTTAGAGAAGATTTATTTTGAAGGTTATGAAAATGAATATGACAAGGACATAGAAAGTGTGTATGAATGCCCAAATGAAGTATCTTAAAGGTTATGGAAATGAAGATGACAAGGAAATAAAAATTGTGTACGAATTCCCAAATGAAGTAAATGATAAAAAAAATGTCAAAGCCCATGAAGATGTAGTAGAACACCCTTCAGAGCAATGGAGTGAAGAAATATGATAGGTATGACTGATATGCATCAAATTAAAATTATTGAAAATATATTGGGATTGAGTAGTAAATTTAACACAACACATATCTTTTACAAATAATGCACTGAGTTGGATGATAAAGTAAACCAAGATTGTGAATGTGATAATAAATTATACCAAGATTGTGGATGCGATGATAAATTATACCATGATTGTGATTGTGATTTCATAATAAATGTTCAAGAAAAGATAAAATCAGAGTGTGGATAAAGATCAAGATCTAGAGAAGTAGCAACAACAAGGGAAAGGGAATGATGAAGAAATGTTCAATTCAAAACAAAAGAATGATGAAAGGGGGATGCATGGTCCATGTATATTTCAACTTGAAATTTGTTAGGGTCCTACCTTAACCTCACTACTTTGGGTTACTTAGTAGTTAGTTAATGTACTTAGCCATCCTCTTTGAATAAGGCCCACTAGGTAGTTGGTGTGTGTTTAATTAATATAAAAATGATAATCCTTATGGAATAGTTGGTACTTTATCTATAAAATACCGTGGATGTTCCACTGGAATAGTTTGTCACAACATATCTTACAATATTATGCAATGATTTACTTTAGATTTCAGATTTAATATTACTAGCTTAGTGCACACAATACTCAAATGAAAGAATCCAAGCAAATAATAATAATAATAATAATAATCTAATTTTAAGGTCACAACTGAGCCATACACCAAATTGGTGTATGTGACCCCTTTGTTTGTGGGATAAGTCACCCCCTCCGCACAATGATTTGATTACTCAAGTTTAATATGAAGGTGTGCATTCCTTTCCCCACTTTGGATTCAAACTCGTGACCTCCACAAAATCCACATAATCAACACAAGATGTGCATTGGAAAAACTAATACTCGAAAAACCCAACTAGAAGGTGACTCCTATGCCTCACTTTTTTTTCTCAGTTATGAAATGCAAATACAAAGAAAGTGCATTCACTATGATGTTGCCATGGACATTGTGGCTAGTATGGCTGCTACAAGGTCTTTTACTTCCTCTGTTTTTCTCCAAGATCCCACTCCTAGAATCTTCCCTCAACTATGGAACAATAAACAATACAATAAGAATGGAACCATTTCTCTTCCTAGTGGCCTAGTTTTTAACATGGCTTAATAACTATCTAGGGCAAGCGCTAGGATTTTTGCATGCCTTAACTCCAAATTAGGGTTAGGGTTTTGGATCATCTAGAATCTTTTTGAAAGTCCACATATGATTAGCTCCACATGTGTGAGTAATGAAAGTTGATGTGGCATCTACTCATTTGCAAATTTTTTAACCCCCAAAATGGTCATTTTAGGCCTCAAACATGCTTTAGATGTTTCTAGACCCTAAATCACCAAAAAAGGACCTACCCCTAAAATGGTCCCCACAAGCTAATATCTATGAGTCAATAGTCACTAGTGGTTAGGGTTTTGGCAATGAGAAACTATTTATAAAAATAAGAAGCAATGTTATGTTTTGTCAATTTTTTTCATTGTATTGGAGCTTCACTCATTTGAAGGTTTCTCCCTTGAAGATGCTTGTGAACATTGCTCTCTCTACAGATTGTCAATATATGGGTTTCTATTCTATAGGTTTGATGATCTTGCTTCTCCTATTTTACTTTCTCTAGTTTATATTTATTCTAATATTTCTCTTAATTTACTATTTCTATTGATTAAGTACACTAGAAAATCCTTGTCAAAATATGTGAAAGTTTAAGATGATTGTTGAATGAGGTATGGTTTAGTTTTCATAATATAATTTGATGATAATGCATAATAAAATGATGAAGTATGTGATTTGTGCAAGACAATGGATGGATGAATATGAAATAGGGACAATTTTTTTTATTTGGTTGAGTTGTTGATGCAAAATATCGTGGTAGTTTGTTCATGTTAAATGAATGCAGGATGAAAGAATGCTCTTCAAGAAACAAATTGTAAAAAGAAAAAAGGGGAAGGCCTTTATAGCTGCAGAGTATCTATAAAGGATGTATGCATATTGGAGTAGTGATAGCGGTGATAAGGCCGCAACATGGTTTTTCCTATCTATATGGAAGAAAGTGCCATTAAAAGGGAGTTACCATAAATAATAAAAAATGGTAAATACAACAAGTTATCTCATTGAAAAGAGAAGTGCAGGGAACTTATTGTTTTTCTTAACCAATTTTGTGTTTTTTTTCGCAAGTCCAAAGAACATGCATAATGTTGTACATACACATAACTAAGTATAGTGAGATTAAGGAACTTAAAGAAGATGTAGAAGGAAATGAAGTTTCTAATTCTACAGTAAAATTAGAATGTGTGAAGGGGATGAAGACCTTGATCGTGCATTTTGAAAGCATAGAGTCAATGGATTTGATGGAGTTAATTATAAGAGCACATCAAAAGATTAAAGGGTCCTAGAGGAAAAATATAATTTGTACCAAGTTGGAGAATCCAATATATTTGTGGAGTGATAGATTGTAGTATAAAAGAAGTAGAGTTGGTGGCATGATAAAAAAATGTGAAGAATTGGATCATGTAGTGAAATGTATGTTTAATTTTGGTTTAGTAACGAATTTAGAAGAAAAATCAAAATTGATGATGAATCAAAATTAAGAATTGGTAGTTCTTGAAGTTGTTTTGACCATGGAAGTTAATTGTAAAAACATAGAAAGGGTTTATGAGTTTATAATTTTTTTGGAATTGTCCAATAGAAAGGACAACATATAGATGAATAGAAAAGAAGAGAGAAAAATGATGAATGCACATAATGAATATGAAATTGAACATGTCGGTTAATTGGTAAAAGAGGATTATAACAAGCATCACTAGATGTTGAAGAAGTACTTTCTTCTAGTTGCTTTGAAGATGGAGGGAAGTGTGTACAAAATGGATGTAGTTGAAAATATGGTAGTAGTGGTAGAAGTTCTAAAAGGGAGTTTCTAGAATGATGTGGTAAAGAATTGTAGAGCTACATTGCAGACAAGTGTCCATGGAACTACAAAGTGTGGGAAAAAGATGTATATGTTTATCATTATACTAGAGGAGATTAATGATAATGGTGTTGCAGTAGAAGCGATGCAAATAAACACTAGGAAAGAAGATGGACAATTAATGGGGTTTCTTAATCTCTATAATTTATTTATTTCTTTGTAGGGAAATATAATGTCTCCTTAAAAAAGTTTGTGGATAAAGTTAAATGATTTCCATGTTTTGTTGAATGACCATTTTGTTCCAAGTCTAGAAGAGTGTATATGTGACTATCAATGAGAAACATGTAACAAAATAAAAAATGAGAATGAAATGAGAAATAAAATCCAAAAGTTTCACATACAAGAAATGATTATACTATATTAAAAAAAATTACCATATATATAATCACTAACAACACATTCTTTAAATTATCTACATAATCCTCCCCCAACACGTTCTTTAAATTATCTACATGATCCTCCCCCTTACTGATTATATAAGGTAAACTTAATTCCTCCTCTTCATCAATATCAATATCAATATCAAAACTTAACCACATATATTCTCAAAATATAATTCAATATAAAAAATAATAATACCGCTTTCACATTACAATCCTTCCATTTCTTCTTTCTTCTCTTCTTCTACTAATATTCCATTCATCATACATGACCTGACCTCAACTCTTTGCTAAAGTAGTAAGATACCTTCCATTCCATTGCCACTCCTTCCTTTTCAACATATTATCCTTTCACAAAAGTCATACACCCCTCTTTTCTTTGTGCCACTACTACTATACTGCAAAGCTTTACTACACCCCATTCAAACCCCTTCTCGATATATATCAAATATTTACATACAAAACACATACATTTAGATAAAGCTAAAGCTTAACATTAATTATGTGGAAGGTTTCTTTTTATGGCGTGGCACCCCTCCGACCATACATCGATCGAAAACGGGGAAGAGCATCTGACCTCAATCTCAATTCTTCGTGTATCTGTTTGCTATTAGCTTTGAGTGTCCTTAGAAATGTGGATTCATCACATCGCTCTTTTACATTATGGTCAGATTGTTTGGTCCTTTAATGTTCTACAAATAAAATGGGTATAATTGGTTTATGTATACATGCTTTCATTATATCATTGAGTTAAGTCATTAATTGCATTGTGTGGTCATATCCATTTGGTAATTTATTTAATTTAATTAAATTTTTTGTTTATCTTATATTTTTTACAAGTTCGATGGAAATTTCAACCCAAAACATGGTTACTATTTTGATAAGAAGCATGAGTTCAAAATGAGAACTTTAACTCTAAAAGTCTATAGAGTTAAAATTCATATTTTTAGTTAAAAACACCAAAATCAACAATCATTTCCAAAATAAGTGTTATTAGTAGTATTTTTTTTTCTTTAGGGTTAAATTACCACCTCTTACAACTATGACCTTAACAACCTTGTAATGTTTCCAATAAAAACCTTAAAATCAATTCACGAATTGGAAAGTGGTGCCAATAATAGCACCCTTTTTTATTTCAAGGTCAAAATTACAAGTTCTTTGAAACCATGGCCTTAATAACTCGTAATGTTGTAACCAAAATATTAAAATCACCTTGGAATCGAAAAACAATGCTTTGAGTAGCACCCCTTTTTTTCCAGGGTCAAAATTGCAACTTTTTTGAAATCCATGGCCTTGATGATCAATTACAACCAAAATCTTAAAATCAAATCCGAAATCGAAAAGAGGTACTACTGATAGTAGCCCCCCTTTTTCTTTGGAGATTAAAATTGCAACAATTTTGAAAACATGATCTAAAAGCCTAATGGTATTGCTAACAAAATCATAAAAAAAGAAACAAAAATTCAAAAAAAGTGAAAATAATTAAAAATTGAGAGAAAAGAAAATAAAAAATAAAAAATGAAAAACAAAGACATATATATTAAAAAAAACAATGCCCTACCCTCTTAGATTAATAAATAAATAAATAAAATTAAAAAATAAAAATAAAAACAAATTAAAAACATTTTAAATTTAAATTAACAAATAATAAAGAACAAAAACAAAACATTAAATAATGAATTAAAAAAATGGAATTTTATTTTGAAAAAAAGAAGTCATATCGGGTTGGGGGAGGGGAGGGTAGGCGAGGGGTGGGTGGTAAAAATAGACAAATTGGGGGTGGTGGGGTGAAAATAGGCATATAGGGACATACGACAAAGGATGATCCCCTCATGCCCATCCATTATAGGAGTGGAAAAATAGTCATATGGGTTGGGGGGTGAAAATAGGCATATTGGGTGGAGGGTAATAGAGGGGTATACCCTTTGGGGTGGCAGGAGTGGGAGGGGTCTTTTTTGATCCTAAGGGGAATATCGAGCTATGCTATGCTTGGAGTCTAGGTCGAGCCACTAATAATCAAGTCGAGGAGTATGCCTTACTACCATGAGTCCGACTAGCTAAGGAGAGGCAAATCCAAAAGCTCATTATACTCGATGACTCAAAGAATACAAGTAGATGTTTTGTCCAAGGATCTATGCCAAAGGATGCACAATTGAACACTATAGTCAAGAGAATCCGACATAATCTTATGCCCATCCCATATGTCTCATTTCTACATATTTGGTGGGAAAATAATGGCCCCGCTGACAATCAAGCCAACCTATCTACTTTGGGAGCAAAAACAACTCTTCTTGTCAATGGGAGATCCTCTCACACCATATTCCTTAAAAAATGTTTATCCCATCCTAATTCATGCACAACAAATGGGTGATGCACTCAAGCATGAAGATGGATGTCAGCCTGTCAGCTCAACGATTGCCTCCATATGCTTACATAAGGAAGGACTGGTATTATGTACCCTTCACACACTTATTTCATGGTTGCGGTGGGACATTTTAGTTGGTTAGTAGCAGGATCAGTTGGATGCAAGTAATGGATATCGCGTGGGTGGCCAAGGATGAGACATTTGTGGTGAATGAAGGATCGATCGTCTTGGTATACCCCCTGGTTTCCATCATCTTAGCTCATGGTTTTTCATTCGGGTGTGTGAGAACTCTTAAATCACTCCGACAAAGACATTTCATCATGGATAAGGGATATTAGTTCATTCATTGCAACAA
>JZKD02S0806483.1:188981-215913 GCA_000966675.3 Picea glauca | reverse complement strand
CCAAAAGAACATTACAAACTTCGAGAGGAGCAACATCACACAATACCTCGTCTTTGAAGGGCTTGATGCCATATGACAAACTACACTATTGGATGATGAGGAGATCTCTTCCTTGGTGGATCCATCCAATGGTGTAGGGTTGTGGGTGCGGTTTTGTTGACAGGACCAACTTCTTGATGACCTCTACTGAGATGAGGTTCTTCTGGCTACCACTATCAACGATGAAGTGCATTGGGGTGCCTTTTACCCACATCTGTGAATGGAAGAGGCGCTCGCCTTCTTCTGGTTCATCTGGTTCACCAGGCCGGAGCTTGGTGGCAGCAACGGTGGCACTGGGTTCTGCGTCAATGATCCGTCTTCCCCTTTCTGGTTCTGACTCAGAGTCATAAGCCGCATCTAATTAATAAGCTTTCACTTCGACCACTAATGACTTCTTTGAGTGAAAGTCAACAGTGTTATGCCAAGGGCTCTTATGGAAGTTGCACCACTTCCCGGTATCTTTCTTTATCTTTTTGGTGTCCTTCTTTGCTTGCATTTTGGACTGGTTGTCCTGATACTTTCCATATTTTCTCTGTCCTTTGTTCTGTTGGTTGGGGCTGCCCCTTCCTGGATTTTGTTGTGAGGGGTTCCCAGGCCCAAATTGTTGCGTCTTTTGTTTGAGCTTCTGCTCGATTTTGACGACATATCGGTAGGCCACGCCCAAGGACGAGATGTCCAAAAATTCCATTTTGGTCTAGATGTATCTATGCAGAGCACCGTGATACTTGAGTACTAGATGTTTCTATGAATAATTGATACCTAGCTTGGTGCGCAAGGTATGGAAGATATTTGTGAACTCTGGCACTGCTTGGTATCTTTCTTGCCACAGTGTTGTCCATTTGGTATACAAGTCGTCATAACTTCTGACATGGTAGTATTGTTCCTTAATAGCATCCCTGAAGGATTCCCAGGTGGTCATGACTGTAAATAATGAGGGTTCCTCTGTTTCCTTTTGGTCACATAAATTTTCCCACCAATCTTTGACATGATGAACGAATTTGAGGAGTGAAAAAGTAATCGCTTCTCTATTCGAAAAGTTATGGACAAAAAAATACCCTTCTAGTAGATTCAACCACTTGTCTACAACATCTGTGTCTATCTGACCTTCAAATATAGGAATATCAAAGTTAATTTGTACCTTGAAGGGGGCGGCGCCTTCGCTCAAGAAAGATACGTCACCTGTTGGTAGCCGCCGAAGGATTTGCGTGAAACTATCCATCATCTCGTTCCTTTGTTGCGTGAGGGATTCCTCAAGCAACATTTTGAAAGGATGTCCTGACCCATCATATTTATTTTCTCCTTCCATGAGAGGTCTCTTGGCGTGCGAGAGATTTTTTCCTCAAGAGAAACAAGCTTGAGACCCAATTCTTTGTACCCTGACCTCGTTGGGGACATGCATTACAATGACAAGGAGTAGACCACTCTTATACCACTGATTCGGATTTTATGAGCAGAATGAAATGAATCCAGATTATTAAAAGATGCTTAACACATAATAATAGATATACAGTAAAACTGGTTTTCTATTCAATAAGGAAATAAGCTAAAACTGTAAAATGCAGCGGAAAACAAGCTTGCTGGAATGGTGGTGGCTTATCTCTGAGAAGAGATGTGACGACTGCGCTCATTCGAAATAATATGATTACAATGAGGCTATGAAGGCCTTCTTTTACAATAAATGGGAATGTCAAAAACCCTAGACATCTAAAAACCTAACCCTAGGAGATGAAGTGCCAAAAGTTATGTGGGCCCCGTTTGGGTAAGTTAGTACACCAACTTCCCGGGGTCGTAACTTTTGCATACGATCTCCGTTTTAGGCACACGATATCCCTTTGGAAAGGCATCATCGAGGAGATTAATTTTGGGGGCTCAATTAGAGCCTTCAACTATCAGTGGGAATATCTACCTCGAAAAACCTTCATTTAGGCCCTCAAAATGGCCCTAGAAGTTAAAAACTGCTAAAAATAGTAAATTGCCAAAATTGCCAAAAAACTGTTTTGACCGAGTTGGAAAAGGTGGGTGGCCACCGATATCCACCTGGATCACTATCCTTCATGGCATGGAAAATACCCTCTTGGATGTGTGAAAACAAATTAGAAATGTGTCAGTCAATTCACTGTCAACTTGTGTACCAGACATTAATTTTTGTAGCAAAAAAATCAACAACCCGATTTTGCTCATAAAATCGTGGATCCTCAAAAAATCAAGGAAGAATCGGTGTTTTTAGGATCTTATCGGCTATTCCATTACTCCAAATAAATTTTTTAGGCTTATTGTTACATTTTCTATTGTATAAATAAGTTATATTTTGAAACTTAAGGAGAGATTTGAATTGCGAAGAAAGACTCTTTGAAAACTCAACTCTGTAACCTGTTTTTATGAATATTATAGAAGCTATGATCTTGTCCATATAGTATTTTTCCTTTGCTGTGCATGCATCAGGCTCGAAGGTCCCCCTTGTCTTGATACATGTCACTATGTATACTGCTGTGCATAAGTTTAATCGTTGCATTTTCTTTCTGTAAGCAATTTGTTTTATTTCTTTTATTTTATACAACACTTTAATTTTTATGTTCAATTTCAGATTCCATTTTAATTTCCATTCTAAATTTTTAGGAGACGTGACACCTAGGTAGTTGAAACCTAGATTTTATTTCAAATTCCTTACACAGAACTTTCTTTTAGAACGTTTAACCTCACTAGTTTAAAAAGTACTATTGCAAAGAGTTGACGACCATTGGAATATTTCACTTTGCAACCTGATTTTCTTCCAGTGGAACAATGATAACTAAAGGTTGAAAGAGTTATATTTACTTCAAGTATTTTATTCTGCAAGTGTGCTAAAACATTCCTTCAAAACCTTTAACCTCACTAGTTGACAAAGTACTGTTGCAAAGAGCTCACAATCATTGTAGCATATATCACTTTGCAACCTGATTTTCTACAAGTGGAACAATGATAACCTAAGGTTGAAGGAATTAGAGTCCTTTTCCGCATGTGTGTTATAACCTTCTTTCAAAAGCTTTAACCTCACTAGTTGATATAGTACTATTGCAAAGAGCCCACAACCAGTGGTATATTTCACTTTACAACCCAATTTCCAACTAGTGGAACGGTGATAACCTAAGGTGTAAAGAATTAGATTCCAATTGAAGTTTTAAAGGTTAGGTCAGAATACACTTTCTAGATTGCAAAGAGTAGTTGAGAATTGATTTCAAGTTTCAATTTCCTAATTGTGCCTCATGAGTTTACCAACCCTGGATTGACATGATAAATGTCCTATTTTATGCAAATAAATTAAGTTGAAATTTATGGTGTCGTTTCCAGGGAGGCACTAAAGGATTTGGTTTTGATTTTTTTTTGTTTTTCACACATTTAAGACTGGAAGGAGTGAAGAAGGTAAGAGGATAGGTATGAACCCGCACAACCACTTTTGTGAGTCTTCACAAGAACTAGTCATCTGTGATTTGCATGAATAGATCAGTTAGACATAGATATAGTAAGGGTAGGTTTTTTAAGAAAGAAAAGAAAGTTGTTTCATAAAAATAAAATATCTTAGAAAAATCAACCCCCCCCACAAAACAACCTACTAAACCATTTACTAAACCACATACTAAGCCATCTACTAAACCACCTACTTCATCATCTTCACAACCATCTACCAAGTCATCTATCAAACCACCTATCAAAACATCCACAAAATGCCCCATTACTAACTTTCTCGCAAGTAATAAGAAGGATACAATGACACATATTGTTGCAGAAATATTAAAGCACACAAAAACAAAAGATATTGGCGAACGATTTGAAGATCCAGAAGAAACACCTGAAGGTTGGAGTAAGCATTTTTGGATCTTCTAGGACAATAAGATGGTTGATGAAGAATCTCACGTTGGAGGAGGAAGCATAATACTAGGAGGTGGGGGAGAAAGAGAGAGAATACCAAGAATACCAAGTGTAGGAGGAGAAGGAGAAGGTGAAAAAGGTCCAAGAGGTAGATAAAGAGAAATAATACTTTAAGGAAGAGGAGAATGAGAAAGAGGTCTGAATGATGCAAGAGATGAGGAATAAGTCACTTTTGTTTTTCCCATTTTAGATGTACCTACGAAATTTGGAAATGAGATAAATACAAAAAACATCCTTCCTTCCATTCTTCCTAACTTTCATGGTATGGCCTCTGAAGATTGTGATGCATTTTTGTTTGAATTTTATATTTTATGTTGTACCTATGGATATACTGATGATGCTCACAAACTTCATTTGTTTTCTGCCACTTTGAAGAACACTGCTTTGAAATGGTTTATGGGGCTAGGAGAAAATACTATTGAGCATTGAGATACTATGAGGAAAATTTTCCTTAAGAAGTATCAAGCTTATTGCAAACCAAGAGATTCTAAGGAAGATATCTTTAGGATGGCTCAACAAGAAGATGAGAACATAGAGGACTACTTGGAAATATTTTTGTACAATTTGTACAAATCAAAGCATAGTTTAATTTTTTATATTGTCCATACAATATTTTTAAAAGGCATTCGTGATGAATATATTGATATTCTTAATCTCATGGGATCTGGTGACATTTCAACTTTACCATTTGAACAAATTGCTGAAATGTGCAGGAAATACTCCAGGGGCAGAGCTAAGGCTATAAAAGGATCAAGAGATCTTTCCAAAGTCACCAAATCAACCACAAGGAGTATAACCAGGGAAGAACTAGAAAATTTGTTGGAAAATTTTAAAACTGTTCTTTTGAGTACATTAGGTTCTCAAATTGATACATTGAAAGCTAAAAAGAAAGAAAAATAAAAAACTGAATCTTTAGAAGTTTTTTGCCATCAATATAAGAAAAAGCATCCACTAAGAGAATGTCCATTAGAAAGTATTCAAGTTTGTGGAATTTGTGCAGAAAACCATTTAATGGAAAATTGCCCATCATTGCTAGGACTCAAATCGAGTTTTAAAGGTGAAAGCACAATAATAAAATCTCTTTACTATGTTGCACCAAGAAGACCATGGAAGCCACACACACCATGTATATCTCAAGATCCTGTTCAACAATTTCCTCATATTTTAATCCAAATTTTGTACAAAATACATGGAATACCCCTATGCCTTGGCAAGTATGTCCTCCTCAACAAACCCGAAACCAACCTTTTCAACAAGGTTGGTGAGGACTTTCTTATGGAAACTAGTCTACCTACAATCCTCAAACATAATATCAACCATATCAACAATCTTATTTCCAACAACAATCTTTTCCATTTCAACAACAATATTATCCTTTTCAACAACAACCATACCGGCAATAACAACAGATTCCATCCACTCAATATCCACAACTAACCCAACAACCATATTCCATACCTCCTCCACCACAAATCACTCCACCACCTAGACCAACCCAACCACCATAAGAGCCATTAGCTAATCCTAATAATAAAGTGGAAACACCTACTTATAATGTTGAAGAAGGAACACTGGCTACTTATGCAATTGTTTATGTACATGATATCCACTTAAGGTCGGGTAAAACTCTTCATAAGGAAGCCCTTGTAGTTGTATAAGAAAAAGAAAAAGAGAAAGAAAAACAAAAAGAAACTCATAATAAAACTGACATTGAAATTGCACACAAGTGAGTTGAAACTCAGAAGGATCAATCACCATTAACCAAAACACATCCTTTTCCAGAGAGGTTGTACTTGGAAAAATCTATAACTCCTTCTAAGCATGATTTCTTAAATGAATTAAAGAATATCCATGTTAAAATTACCTTATTATAGGATATAAAGAACATACCAATCTACAGAAAAAACAATTAGGGAATTATGCCTTATGAAAGAAAGAAGGAAAATAAAGGATCTAGCAACAATGCAAGTTGTTGGGAAACTAGCTAGTTTAATGTCAACAAATATCTTAACAGAAAAATATGTTGATCAAGGGGTACCAATTTTTACCATCTTAATCATTAATCTTTCTATTCCAAATAATTTAATTGACTTAGGCACAACTGTTAATTTAATGACCATGGAGACAATGCAAAATATGAATATTTATAACCTTCGACCTACACCTACAATATTGGAAATGGAAGATAGATATCGGGTAAAAATAGAGGGTGTAGTAGATGATGTCATTGTGTCTTTGGATTCATGGGAGTATCTTGTATACTTTGTAGTTATTCAACCAAAATATAACTTAGGTGGACACCTCTTATACTTGGAAGACCTTGGTTGGCCACAACTGATGCTCTCATTAGTTGTAGATCAAGAAATATGATTATTTCAAGAGGGAGTGAAAGCAAGAAAGTGACACTTTATCCACCTGCTAGATCTATTAATGAACTAGAACAAATGTCATGGTTTGAAGAAACAGACTCCAAGGAAGAAACTATTCATTCTTTTTGTAGTATTAATTAAGCTATACATTTTAGAGAAGAGAATGATGAAATGTACTTAATCACTTCATTTCCGATCCAGATTCCATAGAGAAATTTGAATCTTCTCAACAAATTTCCACTAATGATCTTTTGGAGTAAAATTTTCAAGAAAATTGTACAATGGATTCTTTACAATCTTTATTTGAAACTATATTTCCTGTAAACACAATATCAAATTCACACAGTAAATTCATTGAAATTTTTCCTAGGAAATGTTTAAACATCAACTCTAATTTGGAAAAATCTCAGGAGGAAAGGTTAATTCAATTATTGAAAAAATAGTCTAACACATTCACTTGGGATTACACAGATATGCAAGGTATCCATCCAGATACTTGCACACATCACATCTACATAGAAGATAATGTCAAACCTGTCAGACAACCACAAAGAAGAATGAATATTCCTATGCTAAAAGAGATAGTGAAAGAAGAACTTAAAAAATTGTTAAAAATAGAGTTTATCTATCTTATCTCAAATAGCCAATGGGTTTCTCCCTTGGTGGTAGTACCCAAAAAGAATGAAAAATGGTGAATATGTGTGGAATATCGAGAATTGAACAAAGCAATTCTGAAATATTATTTTCCTCTACCCTTCATCGACCAAGTCCTGGACACATTAGCAGGAAATACATACTTTTCTTTCCTCGATGGATTCAATGTCTACAATCAGATCAAAATAGCCTTGGAAGAAAAAGATAAGACAACATTCACATGTTCCTGGGGAACATGTGAATATAAAGTCCTACCCTTTGGGTTATGTAATGCACCAACTACCTTTGAGAGGGTAGTCTTGGCCATTTTTTCTGATTTGATACATGGATGTGTAGAAGTTTATATGGATGAATTTTCAGTGTATGGAGATGATTTTGAAGATGCTTTGAATAATTTGAAAGCAGTTCTATTTATATTCATGGAAACAAATATACCACTTAGTGATGCAAAATGTTTTATGATGCAATCTAAAGGAATTGTTCTTGGTCATCATGTGTCTCCTGCAGGACTAAAAGTAAATCTATCCAAGATAGAAATTATTCTCAAATTTCCAATTCCATCAAATCAAAGAGATGTTAGAAGTTTTCTAGGATATGCAGGCTATTATCGTAGATTCGTAGAAAAATTTAGTAAAATAGCATTTCCTTTGTTTAAGTTACTTGTGAAAGATGCTAAATTTTGTTGAGATACTAACTACCATTTTACTTTCCAAACTCTTAAAGAAAATTTTTTATCAACAACAATTTTGAAGGGTCCAGACTGGAGCTGACAATTTTACATCTCTATAGATGCATATGATACAACAGTGGGAGAAATAATAGGTCAAAAGGGAAGCCTTCTAACCTATGCTATCTACTTTATCAGTAAAAAATTAACTCCATCTGAGCTCAATTATATAGAGACCGAGAAAGAAATGTTGGCAGTCATTCATGCTGTAAATAAATTCCGACATTATATTACTGGATACAAAGTCTTTGTCCATACAGACCATTCTTCGATTAGATACTTAATGAATAAACCTATTACTAATGGTAGGATAACAATATGGTTATTCTATTGCATGAATTCAATATCATTGTCATATATTGACCTGGAAAGGACAATCAGGTGGCATACTTTATTTCACACCTTAATAATCTGGGTGAGAGTGTTCAAGTAGAATACTCCTTCCCAAATGAACATGTATTTTCTATATAAACCAAAAATCCATGGTTTTTTGATATAACTAATTATTTGTCTACATGGAAGTTACCATACCATCTTTCACCAAAAGATAAAAAGAAAATAATAAAATCTAGTGCTAAATATTCATGGATTAAAGGAGATCTTTTCTACACCGGACCAAATTTGACAATCCATAGGTGTGTCAGGAATGAATAATTCTTTGATGTTATTGGTGGGAATTTTGTAGATAAATGATCTTCTTATAAAATACTTCATCTTGGATACTATTTTCCAACTCTATTCATAGATGCCAAGAAGTATGTGAGAAGTTGTGATAGGTTCCAAAGGATGGGAAAGCCAACAAAAACATATTAGATGCCCCTGTAGCCTCAAGTTATGGTGGAACCTTTCGAGAAATGGGCTCTATATTTCATAGGTCCTAAGAATCCCCCATCCAAAGGAAAAATATATATATTGGTTTTAGCAAACTATGTGTTATAGCCTTAATTTACACCCTATAAGCCAAAGCGAAATCCATAAGAAGATAAGCCAAAATGCACATTTTTCCTAAGATATGATCCATTTTGGAGATCCTCGCTAGAAAAATAGTAGAAAACGAGCGAGGATCCTCACAGGTCACTAGTAGCTCAATAAGTGGGGATCCTGGTAGGTCACTAGTAGCTCAACAAGCGGGGATCTGTAAAAATTCTATATTCGGGGAGTTACGGGGGGATAGGTGAGGGATGAGTTGTATATTCATGGCAAGGGCCTAGGAACTCACAAAATTAGAGTCTCTAGTGCTCTCTAGAAGATATATAAGCTCTCCCAAGCCTCCTCCAAAGAGCTATATAACAAAGGAAAGTTTTGGGCAAGAGAAGGAGAATTCAAGAGCAAGGTTATGCTGCCCGTTTGCAGAGGTGCTTGTCCTGTCTATCACAACTAGAAGTTAGTGAGCCTAGCCTGACCAAGAATTTGAAGGGAGAAGCAAGGAAAAAGGATCAAATAATAAATGCATCTACATCCAAGGTATGTAATATTGATGTACTTTCTTCATGATTAATCAATAGATCATTGGTTTTCCTCCATATTATTTGTGTTCTATTCATAAATGAACTGGATCTAATCTTATGGGTAATAGATCATGATAGATCTAGTGAATTTGGTTTTCCTAACACTATAAGGATAGTAGATAGGTCATTGTTTTTATCCTTGTATGCAGGAAGCATATTGTAGGATCTGTAGCTGGATCTCAAGAGCTATAACAGATGAGACATGCAGGGACAATTGTCAGTCTAAAGGTATGATCCATCCCCTTCTTGGTTAAAAGGAAAATAATTTAGTTGCATCTAAAAAACCATATGAATCTAAACCCTATTCTATCTAGGATTACTAGGCTAATCCTAGGGAGATCTTGTTGATCATTCAGTGAGATCCCCGTGAGATTTTGTCCCATAACAGAACCGAAGACTATACCGAGGAACAATTCTTCTCTATTTTGAGTCTCTTTACCAATCCTTTCCTCTGTTGATTGTGGTTTTATTTTGATTTTATTCCTTTGATCATTTCAGAGCCTAGATATAGTAGATCTGAGAGATTCAATACATATCTGAAACAGATCCATATTTATTAAAAACAGTTTTTTTTCCAGGTCCTCGCCTGTTTATAGGTGCCTTGCAAGGACCCTCACTGGTTGAAAGGCCTATGTCCCACGAGGATCTGTAAAAACTGTATATTTTTAGAGAAAAACCAAGAAAATTGAGGTTGGGTCTATCCTTTGAACAATAGGGTTTTGCAATGATCTGGTATTGTCTTTGTTTGAATGTTTTTGGTCACATAAGTTGCTTTCAAGTGTTGTTTGAGTGCATTTGTGTGGTTTGATTTCCATTTATTGGATAGGTTCTATTGTTGTATAAGAGTTTCATTGAAATTGGACAAAGAACTCAATATATTTTAATATATCTAGTTGTGTTTGTCATTGGTTGCATCACTTGTCCTTTTGTACCTATTTACCATAGCTAGATCTTCCCCTCTAGGTGAGTTTTGAGTGTGATCTTTGTAGAGACATTAGAGTGGGCTGATACAACCTCATTTACAATTTCCTACAACCCACTTGCTTGGTGATTCTTGTTGGTTTTCCTTTTGCATTTTATTTCTTGCTTAGATCAGGAATATTTGTTGCATTACAATTGGAAAATAACCAAAAAAGACAAAAAAATTGTTGCATGCTTGATTTCCTTTGAAGCACTAGTGAATATAATACATTAAGAGTATTGTTTGGTTTCAGATTTGAAGTGATAATTTTCTACTTGGTGCGCGTGAGGCCAATTTTACATTTTCAGATAAAAATGAAAGTCTCTTCTCCTTCCATAGTTAGATTTCATCAAAGTGGAAAATTTGCATCATCATTCTTGCATTGCTTGGTTGGTCAAGAGTAAAAAAAGCACCAAAGTTTCATCTGCTACCCTTGGAATTAATAAACAACCATAAAAAGAAAGCGTAATCTAAAATCAACTAGTCATTTTTATTTTTATAGTGAACAAACATTAGCTAGGCTTAGGGCCTTGGATTAGGATTGGAGAGTAAACTCTCCAAGGACACAAACCAAAACTTAGGAGTCATTAAAGAGTGATAAATCCATTCTTGCAACCAGTGTATTAGGATTCTCCTCTAGCAAAGGAGTTAAAGACAAGGTTGCATCGGGGAAAGTAGAGAGATTACCCCTCTCTACGTGTTTTGGTGTTTGCGATACTACTTCGATTGATACATATACATGGGTTTCATTGGTTAAATCCTTTAGATCTTCGAGCTTTGTTACCCTGCCCTTACGTGCGGTCAGACCTATGAATTTTCACCCGACCATTGATTGTTAGGTGGTAGCCTTAGTGACCTTTCCTAGGGAGCTACATAGGTGTCTACAAGTGGGATATGCTTGTAGTACCTGGGAAAGACATTTGTTTACGGTCTTAGTTCCCTAAAAATGTTCCCACCTTAATAAAGGGTGCTTCTACCAGTTAGGGATGTTTCATGTAGATCATTGTAATTTCTCCTCTTACCTTCACTAGCCAATCATGTGGGGAATTCATCTCCCCCATAGGGTTGTTTTTCGAAAGCCCCCCAAGCCCATTAGTTTTCTTGCTGTTAGCCTAGTTTAGATTAGGGGCGTGCTCTTTGATTCTGAGTCTAGGTTAGCCTTAGGTTTAATTGTGTTTGGATTATAACATAGTATATTCACCATGGCCGAACTACCGTGCCAGTCCAGTCGACTACAAGGACTTGAACCCATTATGGAGGAACAACCACCTATCAAGAAACATGAGGTAATTGAATAATACTTTGAAGGGATTGAACTTTGGTTTGACGAGACTGGTTTAGTCAAGGTAGAAGTGGTAGATGAACGTCCTCCACAAAATTTTAATCCTCCTTTGACTGAGCCAGATGCACCTCTACTTTTCCAAGTGAGGGGAATTTTTAGTGCACCTTTCTCTTTGTTTAGTCATCCTTCCACCATGTCAGTAACAAGTGTTTCATCTAGTTTAGCTAATCCTATGAGCCCATCCTCAAGCGAGACAGGGGGAAATCCTCTAAGGAGAATCCTAGTGATGTCTACGTTGACACCCCTTAGCTCCATTAAAGATACACCGTCCATACCATTTTCTATAGGTCCCTCATTCCGGGAGATGTCAGCTGTGTCATATTTTCCATCCGTTAGTATACCTAGCGTGACTATGCCCATCCCATCCACATCGATGCCCACTTCCAGATTCTTTTCCAGTGGGGGGGATGCTTTGGTTTCAACATGGGAAGTGGGGCTTCTTCCTCCTCTGCCAATTCTTTGCGTGGCTCAACATTATCAGGCGTGGGTGTACCTTTTGGGTGGAATATGTATAGTGGTTTTGGGGCTATCCCTAGTCAGGCCAAGGACGGTAGTACTTCAGAAGGTCTTAACTTTCCATGCGTTAGTACACCTTTCCCTCGAGGCACATCCCTTGGGGGGAATTTTTCACCATGGGGAGGTTTTCCCTTTGTTAACACATATGGTCTTGGCGGTTTCTTGCCTGGGACTAGATTTGGGAACATTTTTCCTAGAGGGTCCATATTTCCCCCTGGGGGCACCCCCTTGGGGGTATATTTGGTTATGGGAGCAGTCATGCTCTTGGAAGTACCACCATTCTTGGAGGAACTCACTCTCCAAAAACTCCTCAACCATCCATTAGTATAAATATAGGGGGACCCCAAGGTCCATTTGGGACAACAAAGACTTCCCATCTAATATTCATTTGCATCATTGCCTTTCCTCACAATGTTATATTTAACATATTTTTCATGGTTAACAAATGAACCTATTTCCCATGAACCATCATGGTTGAAAATGCCTTCCAGGTTGCCATCTGATATCCCAAAATTTGACGGAAAGCTAGGAGAGGACCCCTCCACAAAGATCATGACATATCTCTTATGGTGTTCATCCAACTCATTGATGGATGATAGTGTGACACTCATCCCATATAGAATGAGATAAGAACTGATCTCTTGACTTCACTGCGTCAAGATAATTCCACTCACATTTTCAATCATATACATGAGTGGAAACAAAGACGTAGGATTATTAAGACTCAGATTCCCAACAAAATCCTCACAGAGTGGTTCACAAAGTCCCTCCTACCACTCATTGCCAGATATGTAGCTATGGTTGGGGAGGATGCTGAGGAGCAGACCATTTTTCATTCCCAACACTTATATTTGATTTAGTCTCAGTTGGGCACACTTTATGACATCATCTCGAATGCTCATAGGCCATAAACAGATCCAAGGAAGCCAAAGCCATGACCCCATGCTGATGGTGTGGTCAGTTATATTTCCCATACCTCTGTAAACCAATTAGCTGATCATATGGGTCAAATTTATGTTAAGTCATCTTATGGCACTAGTGCTCAAATTGTTGCACTCCATACTCAAAACTCCGAGGTGAATTCAATGTAGTCCATGCAACCGAATAATCCTCAAAAACCTGGAGGGAACAAAAGGAAAAATTCTAATAGTAAGAAAGGGACTACCTCCACCAAAAACACCTAGGAGGGAGACACTAAGGAGAAAAGGAAGAGTCATTTACCCTGCACCATTTATGGGGACAATAAACCTACTCACCCATGTCCTTGAAAGGATGAGGTCCATATATTTTTTGCACAACAACGGATCCCCCAACAACTTGTTGTCTTAACCCATCCTTCCCCCACTCAACCTCAAAACATGATTGCCACAAATTCTGCCCATCCGCAAGGGGGCATGACAGATACCCCTCACCACAAGGGGTCTTCCTCAAATACTGCCATTTTCAAGTGCCACCAAATGGTCCATTTTCAAATGTGAGCCAAGAGTTACGTTATTCCCGAGCCTTCTCATGATGCACTAGAATAAACATCTGCTTCCCATCCTRGTGGCCCTCTTCATATTGAGAAGCCATCTTTTGATGTACCAATTCACACCCCGAAGGGCGTTCTTTGAAACATGAYGCATAATCCCAACACACAGGCCACCCACAACTACAATATTGTGGAAGAGTTGGCCTAGGCACCATGTTCCATGTCTACGCTTGAAGTCCTCCAAAGCTTCCCCACGCAATGAAAAKCCTTGTTGTTAGCCATAGGTGGGGTTGATTCCTTAGAGTCGAGTTTGATGACCTTTGATTCTTCTCAGGTGACTCATAGGCTCTCCCATTAGGTCACCTTTCATATCATAGTGATATTTTTGGGAAACAAAATCTACCAAACAGTGGTGGATGAAGGAGCCTCGACTTGCATCATGTCTATTTCTTGTTGGAAGGATTTGGCTCTCTTAAGCTCAACATGTCTGCAACACTATTGAAATCATTAGAAATACACATGTTCCAATCCCATGGAATAATCACCTCCTTACCCATCATGTTATGTGGTAAAACTATCTCTATTGATGTGTAGGTTGTCGACGCACCTCTTGAGTACAATTTGTAACTCAAGCATACCTAGTTCTATGAGATGACTGAAGTTGTATCATTGGTCTTTAGGGTCCTATGCTTCCCTTATCAAGGGAAAATAGTTACGATTGATCAAATCATGTTTATCCTAGACCTTGGATCCAATATGGGGTCTAATGCACCATTTTTTGGTGATACCACCGAGTCTTATATGAACGTCGACGCGGGATGTTCAAAGATCCTTCACTTATGAGAATATTTCCTCTTCCCTTGTCATCTCCCACTGCAAACATCACTCCTATCAACATGATTTTGTCATTTACCGGTGGATCCCTTCGATATTTTGACCCTTGGGTTGTACCTCACCTTGAGGATGTTGATAAATATGGAGCATCCATACCACTCACCCCGATAGAGATTGCCTACCAAGCGATCCAATCAACATCCACTAGCCTTGATTTGGATTCTGCTCAGGATGCGGAATATAGTCAATATCCCAAGCCCTCTTGGGCCGTCCATCTTATTCCGGTTTCAAATGACTTCCTCAATATTGAAATTCCATCTAATGAAGCTATCACGGAGGTCATGGATTCACTTAATATTCCATGGGAATATTTGTACCATCATGCATATTTCCTCCTTGACTTGGAATGGCTTAAGGATGAAATTAAAAATCCTACTGCCACTGGCCATGTTCAATGGTCCTCATCTCCCATCATGATCCATGATGTTTTATCAGAATGAAACTTTTCCAACATTTCAAAATCCATACGCATTGACATTTCCCATAAGCCATGTGTCGTGGAACATGTCCTGATAGGTGCCAACTGTTCACCCAAAGAAATTGAAACATACATGGCCCTATTCAAAGAACCCCACAATGTTTTTTCTTGGTCCTATGAAGAAATGCATGGAATTCCCCTCTAGATTATTGAACATGAGATCAAAACGTATGGTAGATCCAAGCTGGCCTGACAAAAGTTCCGACCAATCAACCCAATGAAAGTTGTTTCCATCAAGGTAGAGTTCGAGAAGCTTCTTCGTGCATAGTTTATCTATCCACTTCCCTTGACCAAATGGGTTTCTAATATTGTTTTGATCATTGAGAAACATGACACTATTAGGGTCTGTGTCAATTATAGGGATTTAAACAAGACTTTTCCAAAGGATAATTATCTAACCCAATTCATTGACCATATTATCGATGAATGTGCTGGTAGCGAAATATTCTCATTCATGGTTGGTTTCTCCAGCTATAATCAGATTTAGATAAAACCAGAAGATCAACACAAGACTACCTTCATTTTTCCTTGGGATACTTTTTCTTATCGGAAGTTTCCATTTGGTATTAAAAATGTTGGAGCCACTTTCCAGTGGGCCATGTCATATGATTTCCACGACATCAAACAAATCGTAGAGGTTTACTTAGATGATTTGGCTGCTCACTCAAAGTGCCGTGAGGATTATCCTGGTTACTTACATGCCATATTTATCTGATGATGATACTATAGCATTTGTTTGAATCCACATAAATGCATCTTTTTTGTGGTGTCTAAGATATTTTTAGGTTTCATTGTGTCCAAGTATGGGATACCGGTTGATCCCTTGAAGGTTGAGGCTATTTTCAAATTTCCTCCTCCTCGTACCATTAGCCAACTTCAAAGTTTGCAAGGGAAGCCAAACTTTTTGTGTAGATTCATTTCCAATTATGCCGAGATCATGAAAGGTTTTATGCGCTTGTTGAATAAAGGTGTAGCTTTTGTGTGGGATTACCAAGCACAATGGTCATTTTATGCCTTGAAGAAGGCCTTGATTTTGACTCCCTTATTGAGCCCTCCTGATTATACTCGATATTTTTTTCTCTATCTCATGGCCTCTGAATCCACCATTGGCATGGTGCTTGTCCAAGAGTACAATGCACAACATGATCACATCATTTACTATCTTAGCAAGGGACTTTCTAGTCTCAAGGTTCGATACTCTCATGTTGATAAGTTGTCCTTGGTGATAGTTTGTGCTATCCAACAATTATGCCATTACATCCTCTTGTGAAAAACCACTGTATTTTATGATTCCAACCCAATGTAACACATCCTTAGCCATTATATCATTGGGGGAAAGTAATTGAATTGGATTGTAATCCTCCAAGAGTTTGACTTGGAATTTGTTTCATCCAAGTCTAAGAAATCCTTGGCTTTCATAAAGTTGATGTCTGAAATTCCTTGAGTCGATGAGGAACCTGTGGTTAATGAATCTTTCCCTGTTGAGTTTTTATTCCTTATTGAATAGTCATCTGATCCTTGGTATGGATATGTTTTTATCTACCTATAGACTCAATGTTTCTGTCCTCAACTTTCCCGTGATGACCATCGACGCATAAGGCATAAGTCTAGACACTAAATCATTGTATATGACACCCTGTATCATCGAGGGGTTGATTTGATTCTACGCCGTTTCCTTATCCCTGAGGAAGATGAAAGAGTTTTGAATGAATACAATGTGGGGGAATGTGGCGATTATTTCTCTAGGTTGGCCACTACCCAAAAAAAACTGTGCGCTGGCTATTTCTAGCACATGATTTTTAAATACTATATTGATACGGTCCGTATATGTCATTCTTGTAAAATATTCACTTGTAAGATGCACACTCATCCTACCCCCCTACATAGTGTGGTGACTATCGGCCCATTGACTAAGTGGGGCATTGATTTCATGACATGTAAGCCCACCTCGACTAATGGTCATGGCTACATCATCATGGCCTTTGATTACTTCACTAAATGGGTTGATGCTTTACCTATATTTTCTAATGACGATACTACTCCTACTCTTTTCGTGTTCAATCATATAATTTCTAGGTTCAGTGTTCCAAAGACCATAGTGATGGACCATGGGTCCCATTTTCGTAATAAGATGATGTCTAAATTAGCTTCCAGGTTGGGTGTTCGACATGAGAACTCGATGCCCTATTACCCTCAGGAAAATGGCCAAGTAAAAGCCGTCAATCATTTCCTTAAGACAATGATCCAAAGGATGTTAGGGAAACACAAGACAAACTGACATCTTATGCTCTTTTCGACATTATGTGATTAGCACACCTTTTCCAAAACTGCCATTGAATTTACCCCTTTCCAACTTGTTTATGGTTTGGAGGTAGTATTACCAATTGAATCTGAAATCCCATCATTACTTACCATAGAACTATTTCCCAATACCTCCATCGAGGAGGAGCATCTCTTGTACTTGGCCTGGCTTGATGAAAAACATCGTAATGCTACTTTTTCCAATGAAACACACAAGATGTGTGTCAGAGCTCAATATGACAAACCCATATGTCTTTCCATCTTTTCTGAGGGTGACTTGGTTTTGGTTTATGACCAGAAGAATGACACCTTGGGAGAAGGTAAATTTGAACCCCTTTGGCATGGTCCCTACATTGTTAAACATGTCTTGGAGAGAGGGGCCTATAGGATTGTGGATTATGATGGGAATCCTCTTTCGAAGCCCCGTAATGGGCTCTACCTAAAGAAGTATTATGCTTAGGCCATATGGTTGCATGATGATTTATACATAGGCATGTTTTTTGTTTGGTTCTGGACTGGTGTATTTTTCTTTTTGCGTGTATGTTATTTGTCTCAGTTAACTTCTTATCATGCTTTATGATTTATTTTCAAATTCCATTGTACTCCTCAATCTACGTGGGATATGATGATGGTACCATCCGTAGTACCCAAAATATTGCATCCACCACTTGGGTGATATTTTCTCCCACTGACGAGCTTGTGAGTTCAAGAAGTGTCTACGTTGGGCCTGCAACCAATAGTATTGCAGAGTATAGTGCCATCATTGAACTATTGTCCAAAGTGCTCACCCTTGGAATTCATCATCTAGTTGTTAGATTGGAATCTCATCTTGTGGTCTCACAGTTGAACCAGACATATAACGTCAAACATCTCGTCATTTTGCGTAAGTATATGAGGGTGCGTCTTATTGAACGTTATTTTGAGCACATATAATATTTCCACGTCCAAAGAAGTTCCAATGTGTTGGCTGATTCGTTAGCTAACTTTGTGTTAGATTGGTATTTGTCTCATTAAAATTAAGTTTGTAAACACGCATGTACATAAAACATGGGTCATCATTCACAACATTTTCACATCCATAAGTAGGGACCGAAACAAAACATGTTTATATATAGTCACAAAGTGTGATTACATATTTCCAAAAACGTGGTGCCTATACAAAAATGGGGCTCTACTGGTCTCCTGATACTTAAACTTGATGATTGACTAATACACATGTCTAGTACAAAAAAGGGTACCATTGGCTACTCAATCCTCATGCTGATGGTAGCACAAAACTTCCCGAGCCACTTTCCGAAGAAGTTGGTGAAAGGGGTGGGAAACACCTTTAGAGTGTCATTGCATGTGTGTGGGCATATCCTCCACTGGTGTGGGGGGGAATCCCATGGTCATCCCCTCTAGGTTACACTGGGCATGAAACTGTTCTTCACTGCTACCATCTCCTTCCCCTCCTGATGACTCCTCATCGCAGCTACGATGATGATCTCGGCCCCGTCCTTCTGGACGCTCTGGTCATACGTCTGCAAAACATGAAACTATGTCAGCATGCACCCACCATAAAACAAACTATACCAAAATACCCAAAAAATGGAAATATGAAAAAAATGGAAAACAAACTTACATGTGGGGCCCCATGCCTCTCCTGGGGGAAGTGGAAGTTATGGATCTTGGCGGAAATCCTTCCTAGCATAGGGGAAATCCTCGATGCTAATGATATAGCGACGCCACCATTTGGAAAACCCAAATCCATAGTGATCTTGATGTTGTCCCCCTAGTAGCCTTGCCATGTACTCGACCCAAAATGTCATCCATGGTTCCAAGGGAGTTGGATCACCCATCACCATCCTAGGCCTCAATTGCAACACCCATTACAGAAATATAGTCACCAAGAGGGAGCCATACCCGAACTACTTCTGTTTCCCTCTCTTACAATGAGTCAGTTGGGATTTCATATTGGCAAGGACACCATCACACCAATTGAAGATGGTAGGATCTAGGCACATTAAGGACACTTGCATGTTGGTCTTGGATTCCAAATGAGGGGTTGTGGATCCCGAGGCCTAGGTGATGTAGAAGAGGATGGTATTGAGTGGTATATCTACAATTTCTTGAATGGGGATCTGGCCACTTGTCCTATGCAAACCAACCCAATAAAATTACTCAATAAAATCCATGATTGACTGCTCATCTCCACCTGGTCAGTAAGTCATTCTCCATGGTATCCCTATCAGGGATAATCCAGTGCAAAATCATATCTCATCTATGTCAACCTATAGAACCTTACCCTGAATTATGAAACAATCTTGGTCAGGCTCCCAATACTAGACCAATTGGTCTAGTAAATATTCGTGGGAGCCCAACAGTGGGTAGCAGAGGAAATTTAATAGCCCACACTCCCAGAGAGATGCCAAGGTCATATTATCACCTTGTGCAACATAATCATCAACCTCATGGGATATTTCCTTCCATTCAATCATCTTTAGCTAAGTTTCTTGCATCTAACAAACAAATAACATAAAAACCCATCAATAAAAAACATCCAAAGATATTGCTTGCTAGCTAAAACCCTCACCTAAGGGCACATGACCGATTAACCCAAGGAATTTACCTAGTCCCCACTGGATGCTCTAATATCATTGCATGAGGTCCCTCGTGACGCCCCCAATGCATCATGCGAGGCCCTTCTTGACTACCCTAGGGCATCATGAGAGGATGCCCTAGACTAAGCTCCATTGAATGCAATAGCGGACCTGTGGGGGGGGGGGTGTTCTTTTGTTTACCTAAAAAAATGATTGTTGGATGAATGCTTGAGGAAATATCCAAAATGAGCTCCACACCTACTCTTGGAAGAGGGATTTCTCCTCAAGCTCTCCACACTCCTATCTTTCCAAGTGAAGAATGAGTTTTTACCAAGGTGAGCTTCCTTTTATAACATTTTTTGGAAATAAAAAACTGTTTTTTCACCACGAGACCAAGTAAGTGGGGTTTTATTTTTATTTTGAGCTCATTATTATTTTAATTACATTTTCACTTTAATTGACCTTGGAGTCTGGTTTATGCACCTTGACAAGTTGACAAGGACTTTTTATGAATATGGTGACATCCACTACCCTTGAGGTATATATTCCTAAACTGACATATAGGAATATTTTTTTCCCTGCTTTTTCCGCCTTGCATTATTAACCATCCATGCTGCCAACATTATACCTTAGTTTCAAACCTAGCTAGTTGTGAAAATAGCCACTCCTTTTGCATGTTGTAACTGGTTCAGTAGTGCCTACCCTTCATGGGTTCCCTAGTTAGCACCTGGAATGGCATTTAGTGCCCATGTTGCATTTTCCCGTAGGCCTGGGAGCCCTCCTTTTTCCCCACCATGACTTGAATATTGAGCCTCATTTTCCTCTCTTCATTTATATTTTGGCCATATCCCGTGGGGGTTCCTGAATTTTTTTCTTGTCGCTTGATGTTCACCCTTTCATTTGCTACTTGTGTCATTCCTCCCTCCATTGTGCTACTGTTTTCCTACATCTCGCTTACCACTATTGCAATAGCCTTGATCATCTGCCTCTTTCATTATTTGGCCTCTGTTTTACACCCACCTACCCATGGAGAGAACAACTGCTAAGAGAAGATCTCACTTGCTAGTACCATTTTCATTCCTCATTGCTTAGGTCCGTTCCATGCGCTTAGAACATAGGAGCATGTTGTTAAGCCACTCATTCTCTCCCACCGAGTATACTTTTATCTCTTTTTCAAAATCGTAAAAGGACATGAAAAAACACTCACGAGTATACTTTTAACTCTTTTTCAGGATTGCTAAAACAAGACGAAAAATACACACCAAGCATACTTGAGTTATTATTTCATTCTCGTTAAATTGTGAAGGATACCAAGCATAATTGCATCATTCTTTTTTTCTCATTAAACCATGAAGGAGACAAAAAATACAAAAAAAAGAGTGGTTTTCTTAACCAGTGGTCTATTCTCAAAATGGCAGTGTCAGTCGAGTTACCATTGAACATGGCACCTGTTTGAGTCCTCATCATACAATTGGGTTTTTATCTTTCCTAGGATCCATCCTAGTAATATGATTCAAAGATACTCCTCTGGCTGGTTACTCCTCTAGTCATCATGGAGAATGCTTCAATGCCTCCTGCGTTGTTGGACTATATTCGTCCATCTCTTGTGTATTGCAACCAAGACACCATTTTGTCATGCTATATGCTCAAGAGAATTTTAAACCTAAGTCAATCATTTGTTCTTTTGTTAACTTTTTGATTCAGCCATCCCCGTGTCAGTTGTACTTAGTGATACTCTCTCTTCACATCATCTCTTGGTATATGTTTCATGTTGATTGATGGGGGATACATCAAGGCCCTCCTTCAACGGATCTCTCTTTATCTACTTCAACACATTATCTAAGAGAGGGATCTAGAAACCAACTAGTACCTTGGAGCTTGCAGTCCTTAGTGGCAGGCCTCCTCGTGATAAAAAAATGGTTTACCTTATTGACCCCTGATCGATTGATTCTACAAGTGTTTGAAACTAGTTCATATATTCACACTCTCTAGATTGTACTAGGTACCTTGGGGTCCATATTCATCATCGGTGGGTCCGATCGCATCTGTTAATGGTATACATAAATGATTGGTAATCATACAATTTCTACCATGCTAGACATCATCTCATATATTCACATGTTTTAGATTCGTACCATCGGGGTATGGGACGAAGACCTTGGGTTGGGGCCATATCCTTCTTTTACAACATCCCCTCCAAGTTGCAATGGAGTATATCACTTGTATATGAATACTTTGAAGACTTCAGGGGCACTACCCTCAATGCTTGTTGTCTTAATGATATCTATATGTTGTGTCATAGATCCACATTATATTTGTTGGTGGCTATGATTGAGTTCATGATTTAGATCCACATTGTATTGTCTCGTGGCTACGGTCTGATTGATGACATGAATCCCCTGTGTATTCTTTCATGGCCATGGTATAACATTTCATTTCATGGATCCGTAGTGTATTGTTGGGTGGCCATGCTCTCTAGAGTCTGAGTATGTCTACCTAGGGGATGGTCTATTTATACTCTCATACTTTGTGTTTGATTGCATGACTTCTTTGACTTCTAAAACTCCTTTTCTATCTCCTCATGCCGTCTCACTTGGACAATATTTTGTTGTTATGTATTTTGGCCATCCGTTCCTTTTTTGACCTCACACATTAGAGGACATATATTATAGCCTTAATTTCCACCCTATAGGCAAGAGAGGAATCCATAAGAAGATGTAATCCAAAATGCACATTTTCCTTAAGATTTGATTCCTTTTGGAGATCCTCGCTAGACACATAGTAGAAAATAAGTGAGGATCCTCACAAGGCACTAGTAGCTCAACAAGAGAGGATTCTCACATGTCACTAGTATCTCAACAAGCGAGGATTCTCATAGGTCACTAGTAGCTCAAAAAGAGAGGATGTATACAACTTATATATTCATGGAGTTATGAGGGGATCAATTGTATCTTCATGGAAAGGGCCTAGGAACTCACATCATTCGAGTCTCTAGTGGTCTCTAGAAGATATAGAAGCTCTCCCAAGCCTCCTACAAATAACTATATAACAAAGGAAGTCTTGGGAAAGATAAGTAGAATTCAAGAGCAAGGTTATGCTTCCCATTTGCAGAGATTCTTGTCTTGTCTATCACATCCAGAAGTGAGTGAGCCTAGCTTGACCAAAACGTTGAAGGGAGAAGCAATGCGCAAGGAGCAAAGAAGAAATGCATCTACATTCAAGGTATGTAATATTGATGTAATTTCTTCATGATTAATCAATAAATCATTAGTTTTCCTCCATATTATATATGTTCTATTCATAAATGAATTAGATCTAATCTTATGAGTAATAGATTATGATATATCTAGTGAATTTTATTTTCCTAACACTAGAAGGATAACATATATGTGGTTGTTTGTATCCTTGTATGCAGGAAGCATATTGAAGGAACTTTATATGGATCTCAAGAGCTGCAACAACCGAGACATGTGGGGATAAACATCAGTATAAAGGTATGATCCATCCCCTTGTTGGTTAAAAATAAAATAATTTACTTGCATATAGAAAACCATAGGAATCTAAACCCTCTTTTGTCTAGGATTACTAGGCTAATCCTAGAGAGATTTTGCTGCCATTCAATGAGATCCTTGTGATTTTTTGTCCCATAAAACTATGTAGCAAAGTAGGTGGAGGAAAAACATTTGTCACAAGAAACTAAAGAATCAATAGTCAATTTCCTATTTGAATATAACTTTGTTAGATTTGGAGTTCCCAAAGAAATTTTTACTAACCAAGGAGCACATTTTACTTCAAATCTTATGAGGGAAATTGTTTAAAAATACAATATCAAATACTATAAGTCCACCCCCTATCATCCGTAAGAAAATGGTCAAGTAGAATATACAAACAAAGATTTGGAATAAATCATGACAAAGACAATCCAACTCCATCGAAAGGACTTGGAAGATAGGATTCCAAAATTTTTGTGGGCTTACCAGACAACATGGAAGATTACCACTAGTTTTACTCATTAACTAGTGTATCGTAAGCAATTCCTACTTCCCATTAAATTTCAAATAAAGACTTTTATAATTGTAGT
Organism: Picea glauca; assembly: GCA_000966675.3. Taxonomy (NCBI): domain Eukaryota; kingdom Viridiplantae; phylum Streptophyta; class Pinopsida; order Pinales; family Pinaceae; genus Picea; species Picea glauca. Next base: position 192,087 of record JZKD02S0806483.1, on the reverse strand, counting down.
TGAACTAGGGATGGATTTGACTGAAGCTCATAAATAAAGAATAATGCAATTGAATGGGCTAGATGAGATCCGACAAAATGCCTTGCAACAAAATACTCTGATCCAACAACAAAGGGAAAGATGGCATGACAAGTCCTTTAATAAAAAGCTATTCAAATTTGGTGATTGTGCTTTGATCTTTGACTCCAAGTACAAATATTTTGAGGGAAAATTTACCAATCATTGACTTGGGCCATATGATATCCAAGAAACTTTTGATAATGGTTCAGTAAGGGTGACGGAAATCGATAAAAGTGGAGTTTCATTTGTGATCAATGGACACAAGTTGAAGCTCTACAACAAACCAATAAGTCAGGATGGTTTCATCTCTCAATTTTCTCAACAAAAAGAGATGAAAGTTATAGGGCAAGGAAAATATACTCCTACCCCTATTTCATATTGAATTCTACTCTTCATATATATATATATATATATAAGAAAAAGAAAAGAAAAGAAAAAAACAACAACAATAGTTTAGTTGTGAAAATCATATTTTTAGCATCACTTAACTTGAATTTCTGATTGAAAACCAAACAATTGGCTGGCAGAAATTCTCACAATCCTCACAATACAATAAATTCAAGAATATGATAAATATATTATTAGAGATTCTATGTTTGCAATAACCAACTCACTAGACTACAATGGATTTCCATAAAAAAGTTTTCCTAAAGTTTTAGTCTCCATTTTCAAAAATAAAAAATTTCAGAAATTAATATTAGATTTCATAAAAAAAAAACTTTTATGCTTACCATTTTATAAATCAAGCAACTGATACAAATTTCCAGGAGCATGCAATTTTCTTTTCAAGTTCAGAAACTAAGGATTAAGCAAAGATAAAAGGACAATTACAACAAAGAGAAAATTGTTTCAAGAACCAACTTTCAGACTACACTATTCAAAGATTACATTATCTTCAAAACATTCAGAATTTCGAGGAATGGTATACTCCAAGTTTGCTATTTTAATTTTTTGATTTTAAATTAGAAATAAACTAAACTTTACGTATTCTTTTTACAGCCTAACCCATCTAGATTACCAAGTATTTTACCTATTCTATCACCCGTCTCCTATTATGCCACTTTTCTATTCTACCTATCTTACTATACCATTATACCATTTATATCCTGTTTTTATACATCCATATCACTATATTTTAAAACCATTCCTACCATTTTAATCTGACCATTGTTTCCGATTCCATATTCCTATCCTATCTAAAACACTATCTATACTAGTTTTTATCATTTATTTTCTTACCATCTACCATCCCAATTACACTACACACACACTAGGGATGATTTTAAGAATGAAAATTTATTTTAAAATGTAAAAACCTTAGCGAATCTTACTAATCATTCATATTGCAACTATAAAATGTTGGCTATATTTTTGTAAAAATATTCAAATTTCTAAGGATTTAATATAGTTTGTATAGAATTTTGGCGATTTTTAAGGTAAAATAATTTTATCCTATAAAATTTGGGCTAATCAATTTTAAAATAACAAATTGTTTTTTGGGAAAAACCATAGAAAATTATCCCATGAGCGAAATTTAACCCCTAAAATCATCCTTGACACACACACACAAAAAAAAAACCAATCATACCCATCAAAAAAATGCTTTAGAAAATCTAAAAACTTTTTGCGAGACATAGTGACTCTTTTCCTTACTATTGATTCTCAAATTTGAAATTTAAAGAATGCATATTAAGGATTCCACTATCATTAAGCAAACACAAAACACTTTGAATTGCTAGATGGTAGCAACATAAGGGTTTTTGTGATGAAAATGAATTTCGAAAACCTTCCTGTGTTGACAGAGAGAACAATTTCTCCAGCATCAAACAAGCACTGGAGTTTCATAGATGAAATGAATTTTGAGGAGTAGTCTGTCTCTACTACGCAAATTCTCAAGCATACCAAATTGAACAAGGATAGGGATGCGAACTGAGATAATAGGGTTTGTTGTTTAAATTTTTTTTCTTCCTTGGCATAGGGAAAATGAGCACTAAGGTTCAAACTATAGGGTTTGACATGTCACCTATGAATTGAACACGTCAATATTATTTTTGATTTCATACAATGAAATTGTGCAAAATATTATCAGGTGGCAAAGTTTGAAGTTATTAATTTTTTTTTATATTAGACGCATTGTTACTCTGTGGAAAAACAATTTTTTCCCTCTACGAATTTGTTTTCTCTGTTGCAAAACAAGATAACAAGGATTTGTTGTCAACATAAACAATTCTCATCTGTGTTATATGAGTCAAAATCAACAACCCTTTCAACAAATCTGTAGCCAAATTAGCATGAGAAAAAGGGGTATCGAATCAATTTTCTATTTAAATGAAGTTTAGAGAAATGCCCTTTCTGGTGCAAGCTATAACATGATTAAAAATCCTTCCTCTAGTGCAGGTACAACTATAAGATTTGTGTTTTTTCAAGAACCCATTTTTCTTTAAAGGTTTTCAATTTTCACTTAGATCTTACATATAAAAAAAAAATGAATTTGATATTGGAGACAAAGCCTACATAAAAACATAGAGAAATTTGAATTCAAGCTTGAAACAGAGTACACATTGAAACAATGAGAACCCTGAATTGAGTTTGAAGACAAAACTAACCATAAAAATGTGAGAAATATGAGTTTGAAGACTATGAAAAACTTGAGAGAGAGTTTGAAAATAGAGCATAGAGAAGGCAGGGTTTGCAAATACAATGGCAATTATATTTGAACAATCTGAGGTAAACCTTGAAGGTATTCATCTAGAGAGTAATGTGATTTTGTGGAGAGCAGGTTCGACGAAATTCTTTGAGAAGTTAGATGGGTACAATATTGAGGTCACAAGAGAATTTTCACATTCTTTTGATGGAGAACAAGCATAGGTAGGAAATTTGAACTTGCATATTTCCAAGCATTTGATTTCACAAATCATAGGCTTGCCACAATCAGAAGAAAAGTGGTTTAAAAAAATCAATGGAGATGAGGTCCTAGACACCTTTCTTGTTGATAAATAGACAAAATAATTTGAATTGGACTGTAGTGTACCTTTTTGCTTACCCA
>JZKD02S0806483.1:159201-181163 GCA_000966675.3 Picea glauca | reverse complement strand
ATTTTCGATGTTTTCTGGTAGGGGATGGGCTTGAACTACTGTGTGTCTTACTGTTAGAATGTCCTTGGGAGCGACTAAGATGTCAGCTACCACTCCTAGACCTACTTCTTCTCCCATGGGTTCTGCGACTCCCCGTCGTACTTGAGTCTCTTCCTTTCTCGAGTTTCTTCTCTATTCTTTCCAAACTCTTCAAAAATTTTAAGTTTAATGCACCCTGCCGGTCCTTGACTTTCATGAGCTTTCAGCTATCATCTCGGCGAGCCTTGGCCTCTCTTTGAAATCCTTCAAGGATTTTCATTATGTGTTCTTCCTTATCCTTCTCTTTTCCATGCCCATTGGAGTTCGATCCTTCGACTCCCAGGTTAACATCCTTTCCTTCCCGTTCGTCTTCTATTTCAGGGTTAATCTGCACTTTTCCCCACTCCATACTCGGCGTTGGTTAACTGGAATCCTGACCTTCATTGAACTTTGCACACACACTGTGCAATTCAATTCGAAGTTGTCAGTCCATTAAACCTTCACAAACAATCCACAATATTTATAAACCAGTTCGGACAAAATAAAAGACATTTCGTTTTAAATAAATTTCTTGAAATGGAAGTATTATGTATCTCTCCCATTTCTTTGCGTTTGAGGCAATTTCCAAATAGTTCTGGCACTCGTCAGTCTTATGCAATATAATGCGCAGACGACTCGAATTTTTCGAGCCTTTGTTTTCTCGAAAATTCCTCATCTTTTGTGACAATCGAGTTTAAGAAAGTGTTTCAATTTCACGAATTTTTTGAGCTCTGTTCAGCTCTATATTTTTCGGGTGTTTCAAAACTTCAGTTTTTTTGGTATTTCAGAGTTTCGGTACTGGAGAACTCCCGTTTAACTCTTCGGGCTAAACTCGTGGTTCACACGACCTCCCCTTTTATGACCACAGTCATACCTCTTATCGGAGTTTCAGACTTCCCAATGTCCAAATGCACATGTCCTCAGGATTCGCGATTCTCCGAATCCCGACGCGTCCTTCACACGTTTGCCCTCCTGGATTAGCTCCTGGTCCACGTGACCTCTACCCCGTGACCATAGTCAAACCTCTCATCGGGGTTTTGGGGTTTAGAGTTTCACAATGCATGGACTTCTTGTCCCCTCGATTCCCGATTCTACGAATCCCGACCGACTGACAGCTGGCTCCCACTTATCGGGGTTTCGCGGTTCGCGATTCCAAAATGCATAAACACTTTGTCACCAGGATCCCCGATATCTCGACGATCCAAACACTGATCAACAACTTCCTGTTGGTCCTTTCCCGATGGCTCCGATGGCTGCCACTTGTCCACGTCACCGACTCCGTCGTGGCCCCACGCTATTTCCTTAGCCTGTCGGGATATCGCGTTTCGCGATTTCAAGTTGCAAGATTATCCTGTCCTCAGGATCTCCGATACGCCGATTTTCGACTCTCTTCGGATTTCTGACAGGCGTCCCAAATGATGGACGGTTTAGGTCAACCCTCGAGTTTCGCTACTTTACAAAACCATGAACCTTCACTTACCGAAACTCCGATGACCACATTCCCGATCTGGATGACCATGCGACACGTGCCCTCTGTCTTTCGGACGATCTGGATCTATTTCAGAACTTTTGCCCCTAGTCTCTGAGGTTTAACCTTCGAACATCTCCCGACAGGTCCTACGACTGACGGGTTTTCCGGCCGAGATCTGACGGCTCAGACGGTTCCTAACCCATTCGGAATTTCGCATATCGCGATTTCCACATTCCTATGTATTTCAAAAAGGAATTTTAATTCCTACGCACATTTTTCCAGATCCGACGGTCACGAGGGCTCGCCTTCCCTAACGAACATATACTAAGGTTCTAACACCATTGGTGTAGAGACCTGTCTCCCCATGGCCATAGACCACACCAACTGCGGTTTCGCTCGCCGCTATACTTCCTGAGCTTGTAAGCGCGGTCAAACAACTACTTGCCACTCCGGAACAAACCAAGGTTCAAAATTGGTTCTCCAGACCCAATTTCCCTTCGCATTCTCGGTCCAAAGACCGCTCCACTAGCCCATCTAGGCTCAGTGTCTGAAACCTTCTCTCTGATACCAATTTGTAGTGTACCTTTTTGCTTACCCAACGCTTATAACGCACTATGTAACAATCTGTACACGCACTTCTACATAATTCGTACATACATTATATAGTCACATGCATTCAAGTAATGAAATACATTTAACCCAGAGTAAAAACATATAATTTTTGCTGCTACGATTAAAAATCCATAGCATTTAGCAGTAATTCATATACACAGCGGAAATCATGATAATTTATGTAGCACAGTCATGCAAAATGGGACAAGAACATACATAGAGACTTATCTTGTAACAGTGGTGAAATCCACCAACCAAGTGCAGGCCTTCCATAAACCTCCTAACCTTAGACCACACTGCTCATCATATCAACAGTGGATCACCCCCGAGCTAGGACCGAGCTCCACCCCAAGGCAAGGAATCCTAGGCTAGGCTGAGGTTACAGGGAAACAACACAGAAATATTTGGAAGGATTCTTCCCAAAGATGCCATCTTACGCCCACTATTACCAGACTCTCATTCCCCACATGCCTGTTCCGCCTGGAAGTATACACCTTCACACGCACAGTCCATCGGTGCTAACCTCCCTCTCTGGGTCTCGGCAACAGGCCGGATCAGGAAGTCTTAGAGCCCGTAGCTGGTGCTGGGCACTCTCTGGAAGAGACCACTTCCCAGCAAACTCTTTCACCTGGAAAGAGTTGCTCACAGGCCTGACAACCTGCCTCTTCCAACCATAATCGCCTCCCTCACCAGAAGAGAGATCATACACAAGCTCAGCCCAAGATTACTCTGGCCAGTATGCCACGCACAGTTCAACACTGCGTGGCTGCAACAACCAATTGGGAAAAACAGACACGCGCTTCCCGAACAGGTTCAACAATCATGGGATTGTACGAGGGTATTCTTGTAGAGCTCTGACGGGTTCACGCTCAGACGGTTGGGTAGAATGGAGAAGATCCCCCCTCCCATAGCTCATATCGGCTATTATATTTGCATGCACCAGGGTTGACACTTGTCACCCTGGGAAATGCATGCGTTCCCATAGCATGCATCCCTTGCCAGGAACTTAGGATAAAATAAAATACACATGTCTTTTGGGAAATAATATTAAAATATTATACCCAGGCTTAAGCCCCCTAGGCTTATCCCCTAGGCTCAACACTTAGCCCCTTTTTCCCACCTTCTAGCCTCTAATCCCTTGCCCACTCTGTGGACGCTCAGTCCCCCTTCACTCATTCATCGTGGTCGGTCTGCACCTGGCGGTGTTTATATTTTATTATTCATTCTGCATACATACAAGTACATCAACAGGCTCCTGGCCTTCAACACTTAGGCTCCATGGCCTAACAAACACATAAGCCTACCAACTTATACAAAACATGGCTCACCAGCCTATAGACATGTTTACAATTCATTTCATATATCATGATTTGCAACGGGGATCGGCCTTGGGGACACTACATGGACAACATGTGTTCCTAGACTATGGCTCAAAGATACTTGGAAGGATATTTCCTATCTCATTCAAAAATACATAAATTGTGAGGGAAGGTTCAATTTTATTTTCTTATATCACATTAGACTGCTGACACGTTTAAGTGAAGAGAAGCAATTAAACTTGCCACACTACTTGCAGCATAGTCTAACAAAGATTAAAAAATTTATATAGAGGAAAACAAAGAACTTAGATAGATCTCTGTATCATCATGGACTGGAAAAGATGATCATCACACATTAATTAGTGAAGCAGGGGGTGGTGTGGCTTGAATTTCTAGTTGCCAATGGATTTGAAATTGTGGAAGATATTCCAAGGAACATTGTAGAAATTGAATCAACTGTTGCAGTTGAAGAGATTCCTGAAGTTCCTAGGAAAATCATGGAAAAAAAAAGTAAGAAAAGAAAGATACAATTGAAAGGAAAAGAAGTGGCTGAATCTTCAACTTATCCAAGAATGACAAGGAAAGGACTAAGTATATTGAAAAGAACAGACATCAAGACAAAAGGTTTGAGAATGTAGTGAGAAGACATAGAACATGGTATTGCAAAATAAGAATACCAACACCTGAGATTGATAACAACTAGTAGGAATTTTATGATTATGTGGATAGCATAGAGCGATAAGCCAGATATTCCTCCTCATTGGTTAAACTACCCTTGTTGGTTATTGAACAAGATTTGGTAGAAGCATCTACAACTAGAAAAGTGAAAACACCAACCATAGAAAATGAAGCTTCTCCAAATGTTGATGAAATGAAAGAACACATGCCAACCTATTCTTCAGAACCGTGAGAAGATAAAGTGCCACTCTCTACCCTAATTGCAAGATCAAAAGTGAAAAATAAGAAGGGACAGATCATAAACCTAAAGAGTGACATTAAAGACATGTTGATCTTGGAAAGACATGTAAAAACTAAAAATGCACTTTTGAAGAAAACTAGTGCTCAGATAAGGGATGAGAATGAGCAATTTGTTGGGTAAATTAATTGTTACTTTAATACACCATGTACTTGTCAATTCGGTTTGTAAAATTGTGAGCTGTATAAAAATTATGTGCAGGTAAAAGATTGAAGTTCAAACTACTCTAAATTGTTAGGAGACAAGCAAACCACACTTCAAACCAATCATTTATCAAGATATTATCAAGCAAACCTTTTGAACAACTTAAATTTATCCACAAAATTAATATCAAGTATGAGTAGAAACTAAATAACTATACATGTCATGCATAGATATATGATCTATGCATGATCATGTTCTCTGATATTTTCTCATCTTAATTCTCAAGTGCTGGTAAATAAATTGAAAGCAAGAACTAATAACTAATCCTTTTATCAAATCTCCTTCTAGGATTCAAGATGCAACCTTTCACTTAATAAGACAAGTGTTTATTCTTTATATGTGAGGTTAGATTTGATAACAAGAATCCTAACTACTGTCCAAAACAAATTATTAAGTATGACCATAAGTTTCACTTAAAACCATTCCTTTTAATAAGTCAACTATAAAGGTATTGAATCTCCATTCATAAACTACTGATCTTAAATTGGATTTATTAGTCCAAAGGTAAAGCTTATGAGAAATGTGTCTAACACTTAAACCCATAATCAATACATTCAATGTGATGAATACATGGTGGTGGTGCACTTCTTTTATATAAACAAATTGCTTGTACAAAGATGTGACTCAGTTGTTCATACATTGTATGGTATTAACTGTGTATCTGAAACAACAACGAAAACTCTAAAGGTCAATTACCAATACCTTGGGATCAACTCTCACAAAGAAGGCTTAAGACATTTCTAGGCTTTGATGTCTTTCTATTAGTGATTGACCTGATCTTTTACAAGAATGTGTAATTGTAATTACAACAAAAAATTTGTAACTTGCATTAACCAAAGAACTAAACTATGATTTAAATGAGATGGAAAACCATACAATTGTAAATACTTATCCTTGAGAATATGCAAATGCCATTATCGGTTATCTCCAGAGATGGAATGAAACTATCAATTCCAATCCCATAAACTGTAACAAAGAGCACAAAAACAATTTGATGAACCATTCATAGGTTAACAACTCATTATACTTATGAAATTGTGGATAGAACATAAGAAATAAAACACAAACTTATAAACATGAATGAAATTAACTATTGCTACAACATTCAAACTATTCTAGCAACAATATACACAATGTTGCGTCCTAAATTGGTGGGCCCTTGTAAACCTATAGAAAGCCTTTGAAACTTACAATGACATGATCAAGAGAATACCAGAAAGTTATATATGAACACTTTCATTAAAATAGAGTTTAAACTCACATCATATGCTCCATTACATAAATCGAGTATGAATGAAAACAACAATGATCAAGGATGCTCTCGGCTCCAAAAAAGATAACTACAATGTCATGAATTAATTAATTTTCCGTCTCTTACTAACTTGATTACATTAAGGAGATACATACATTTAGAACCCTAAGTAGAGCGATAATATTCTGCCCTGTGCTCTTGTGAAAAAAATGCCCAAATTAACAAAGGAAATGAACATATTTACCATGTTTTAACCATCCACGATCTATCTGACATATTTAGAAATTTAAATGAACTTAAAAGGATTTGATTTTGATCTCTTTCTGTTCGTATGACATGATGAATATGAATAACATCTCATCCTCATTTTGGAAGATTCCCACAAATGTCCTCGGCACAAGAAAGCTTTGACTCTACATTTGACCAGGGCCTGGTGCTCTCGTGAAGGATCTAGAACTTGAGCCAGAGGACATGAACCATGCTAGGACCAGATCTACAAAACCCATGTGTTCTTTTTCTCCTTGGGCGCGTGCATATATGAAAATATCCAAACCTAGGTACCATAATTCCATAGTAGGTGTAGGAACTGAACTGCAATTCTTCATAGGTAAACATTAGTTCCCAAAAACTCATTAAACCTATAAAATCTTAGGAAATTAATTATAATAAACAACTATTACCTTTTTAATGCTTGTAGCTAGGTTTTAGGCTTAGGAACATGGATTCTTGGAATAATGAGGCTAGGTTAAGGTATAATAGTGGAATAATGATAAGAAAAATGGTGTTAAAATATGGCAAAATGGGATACCAACATCTCCCCCACACTTGTTTTCTTATATGTCCTCATGCAAAAAACATTCTTGAAAATTCAAAAGTTGATCCAAAACTGAAACATCTTGTGATTAGCTAGGAGAGCTCAGCTGCATTGATCAGAATTCTAAGACCTCCTCTTTCCCTACTTATTATTTCATTGTGCCTCCTCTGTTCTGGCTGACTATAGTTCATAATATTCATTTGCATATTTCTATTCTCAAACTGTAGATTCTTGATCTCTTATTGGAGGTTTTGGATTTGTTCTCTTAACATATCATTTTATTTTTGTATGCATTGGTTCAGTATTGTCATCTCCATGGATTGTTGTTTCAAACTTTTAATTTTCTTATTCTTTCTCTTTATCTTTATTGGTGACTCATCTGATGGTGGGCTAGGGTCATTCTGTCCAATAGACACACTGTCAAAAGTTTTAGAGGGTTCCTTCTCTAGAGGGTTCGAGCCTTTACTCATCTGTTTCTTTGGAAGTTTAAATATATCAACTAATGTTCTATTATCTTCTCCTTCACTGTCTAAAGAGATTGGACATTGTTCCATTTCTTTCTATGGATACAAACATGATGTCATCGGAGTACCTAGATGAACAAGAGTTAAAAATGGATAATTATGATGAATACAAGTCACCATGGGAGTACCAACCCCCTGTTTGGCCATGTTTCTAGTGATTCGATAATTTGGAAGAGGGTTAGGCAATGTCTCTAGCATCAGACTAGCCTTTACAATTTTTCTCTTTCGTTGGCCTTCTGGAGGAGAGATGAATTCCTCGACTCCAGGGGAGCCTACGTATTCATCAAGAGCCTTTTTATTATTGTTGTCACCTTGTGCTACTTGATTTGCTACCACCATTTCATTAGATTGTTAATGCAATTTATTTTGGCCAATGGAACTTTCCCATGCTTCATTTCTCCTCTTAGGCTCTTCTACAATCATAATCCTCACTAGTCCATGATGATACAAGATCTTATAAGGGTTTTTGATATTCTTCTTTACTTGGTTTGGAAATTTTCTTAGACTCTTCCATACGTAATAGGGAAAATTCAACTTGTGGTCAAATTCAAAATGAAATATCATTATGATGTGATATTGAAAGATAAGAGCATAACACCCTTCACAAGTCTAATACCTCTATTGAATTTCCAATGGTGCATGCCATTTGTCCTTGAGCCAAGCCCGCAGTATCCCCTTCACCTAGTTTTCATTTTGAAACTCGGGTTTCAAAAATCGATTGCAAAGGTCTTGTGCTATAGGACGATTTTTGAACCACCTTTCTCCTTCTCTCAACAATCCTGTGGCGTGATCAATTAACTTCTTGGTCACCTCCATTACCAAATCCCCAATTCAAACTACTCGTCCACTAAAACCCTTTGCGAACTGCAATGTCACCTGGTCACTGTATCCTCATAACTTAGTGAATAATTCATGCCACCTCAGGACTCTAAGCATTTTTTTTGACAAGAGTTATACTCAGGAAGAGCTTCAAGAGCTTGCATGGATTTCAACTCATGGATATTGACCACCATCGTGAATGGGAATGGCTCTATAAAGGAGAAAATGTTGATTGTAATGCTAATGAACAAATTCTGATAAGGAGAAGTTCAAATGATCACCCCTATTAAATGCTCATGCTATTTCAATTTTAAACAATGTGAATGTAACTCATTTCGAATCCCTTTGGTGATTCCAAATGAGTTATAATAGTTGAATGAGTGATTACACATTCTTATGGATAATCATGAGATGACCGAGTCTAAAGGTGCAATAGAATGCCATAGTATCCATTTAAACTTAATCATTTGTAAGTCTGGATGTATCGTTTTATTGAAATGTGCAGACTCATGATGGATTAATATGATTAATAAGTAATGTATATGAGAAATAGGCCATATGGTCGATGAGAGATGTGGACATATGGAGAATCAATGCGACTACTCTGTTCATAGACATGCAATTTCACTAGTGGAAGAGCCTTTGACTGATATGTGTTATGGGAAACAAATATGGTATGAGTTAAGGAAATATGGGGTGTGATACAATGGTAGGATTTAAATATTGGGTAAGGTTTAAATGTTAAATATATCTAATATATAAGGCAATGGTAAAGGAAGTCTAAGACATAAACGAGTAAGTAACATGTCTATGGTGGTTTAGTAGTGGGATAGATGGCGAGGGTAAGGAAATAAGCATAAGAGAGTTTCCAATAAAATTTTCTTTGTTCTTAATAGATTAAAACAGTCTAAAATAAAATTCTTTCCCTCTGAATTATATTTGTTCAATTACCAACCTACACTTTGTGGATGTCATGAAAGCATGCTATAAGAATGTCTAAAAGATACTAACTCATGAACTCTACTATTAAATTGTGTACAAGTAACACTTTTTTTCTGATCATAGAGACATCTGTATGTCGCAAATACTTAGGCTGACAAGTGAAGGCCTATGACTAGCTATCTTTGTTCCATGAAAATAAATTTACAGGCTTTCATGTACCTCCTGTATAGTTCCTACACCAATACTACCTACTTTCTTTCTTTTTAACTAGCGCTGATGAAGTTAAGTGCTATTTCTAATACAATATTAGGAGCATTATTCAGACCAGAGAGGAATGCCTTTGACTTCTATATATGCTGTGAATCTCCTAAAAACTTAGAAAATATAAACTTATTCATGATGAAGATATCAAAACCAAATTGAAATCAAAATATGATGAATAAGTGTTGGTGGTTGATATGGCCACCCAATCACATCTCCCACTGAAAATGGATATGATGATGGAGTGAGAGGAAAATAATTGTGGCGGGAACAATGAAGCAAGGAGATGGTGGGACAAAATAAGAATTATGCCTCAAGATATGTAACGAAGAAGAGATCCGGTCCCTTAGAAGGAGACTTGCTAAAGGAAGATTTAATCTCGTCTTTTTGAGGCATTTGATTGTTCCAACTTCCTTGCATCCTATTCCCCTTTTATTCACACATTTCAAACTATTGTTAGAACCATGAACCAAATAATCTTCACATAACCCAATCTTGTCACAATTCTATCTTTGTGAATGAATTTGTTGAAGTTGAACATAGAAATAAATCATTCGATTACTAGCCAATAATGAATATTGTTAACTAATGCGAGACTACTCACCATTGATGTTGGTGAGAGTTGAGGTGCCTTGGTACATCTTGCAAGATACAAATAAATGAGTTGAATTCGAGTTGCCTACAATATATGAAAAACACAGAGCATTGATGAATCCCCATTGCTTCTAGTGAGAGAACCCACCAGTAATACATGCAAGCCCCTAGGTACCATGAAAAATATGTAAATCTGATCCTAGATAATGTGTTAGAGTTGATGGGGAAAAATTCATTAGAAAGAGGGCCTTGATGAATCTCCCATCATCTAAAATGAGAAAAAACATAATGATTTTAAGAAAAAGAAGTAGAACCAACAAATGTATTCCAAATTACATTGTGGGATCGCCCACCAACGACCTGGTTTTCAAGCGAGTCCATGCCTAGTTACACCAAAAAGCTGATTTTCATAACCAAAATGATTATTTCTTTACTTTTTATTGTTTTCTATTTTTTTTTTTAGATATGCATATATACACAACCAAAAAATTGGGAGAAATACAAGCATATATTAGAGAGGGGGGAGGAGACCCCTATTCACAACCTCCATCTCTGAGTGTTGTAACATATCTTGAACAAAATTTTCCTTGGACATGGGTTTTTGGTACTATCTCAACTGGTGGCCATTCACCACAAAGGAGATATTATATGCATATATTGTATTGATTTTCACAGATCCATTATCGAAGATGGTCTCAAACTCATATGGTCCCAATCGTCATGTGGATAGATCACCCCTGAAGTTCTTGATTATGAAATTGAAGAGGAGAGCCCATTCACTGGGTTTGAAGACCTTGTTTCTAATGAATTTTTCATGCCACCTGGCTCGTTGTTACTGAACAAGAATGGTATGTTGGATGGAATCTTGTCGGATTTCATCCAACTCATTCAACCATGCCATCCTTTTCTTTTGAGCCTCTATCAAATATAAACCCAATTGTACTATTGTTTTGCAAGTCCTTATTCTGAATTCAATGGGCATGGGAACTCGCTTTCCATATACCAAATCATAGGGGGTGAGTCCAGTGGTGATTCTCCATGCGGTCCTACAGGCCCAAAGTACCTTAGGAAGTCTATCGACCCAGTCCTTATGATGCAATTGTACGATCTTGGTTAGAATGGCCTCTAGCACTTTGTTGGTGGACTCTACCTGTCCATTAGCCCAGGGGTGATATGGATAAGATTTGTTATTCTTTATCTGATATAGTTGTGTAACATATTGCATCAAATTTGATGTGAACTGTGTTCCCTGATCTGTCACAATCTTTCTTGGAACACCAAAACGTGTAAAAATATCTTCATAAAGAAAATCAACAACTAATTTTTCACTAGCTTGATATAGAGATTTTTCTTCTACCCATTTGGTTACATAATCTGTACAAACAAAGATATACCATTTCTTTCTTGATGCAGGAGAGATTTGTACTACGAAGTCCATAACCCATTTTCCGAAGGGTTCAGTAGATACCTGTGGCTGTATGGGAATTTCTTCAACTTGTACTGGTCTCCCCATACTTTGGAATCTATCATAACTCCTTAAATATATTTTAGTGTTCTTCAAGAGTCTTGGCCAGTAGTACCCATGATGAAGTAATTTGTAGGCCATTCTCTTGTTAGAAAAGTGCCCCCCACATGGATCATCATGGTAAGATTGCAAAATGTCAAACATCTCATCTTCCCATACACATCTTCTAATAATCAGATCTGGTCTAGTACGAAAGAGGTCACTTCCGATCCATGAATAGTTGGCACTAAGCTTGACAATTTGTTTCTTTTCTCGTGAAGAAAGGTGTTGTGGAAGTTTCCATGTGGCCAAATAATTTTCTATATATGTGAACCATGGATAGTTAGTAGAAATATAAAATAGATGTTTGTTAGGAAAACTATCATCTATAGGATCATTTTCACTTCCATTCTAGATTATGGAGAGGAAATATTCCATGAGATTTTTCTTCCCAGGACTATCTACTATAATGATGTTAAAATATTGCAGTAATAACAACCATCTAGTGATTCTATCATTGGTGATTGGTTTATTCATTAATAATTTTATGGAAGAGTGATCTATGTGAATAAAGACTTCGTAACTTGTTATATAATGTCTGAATTTGTTTATGGCATACACAATAGTTATGAATTCCTTTTTGGTGACAATATAATTGGGCTCGACGAGTGTCAGGTTTTTTCTTATGAAATAGATGGCATAGGATAGTTGATATTATTTTTACCATAAGATAGCTCTGAGGGTTGTGTCTGAAGCATCTGTACTAATGTGAAACGGGAGGGTCCAGTTGGGTACCCTAAGTACTGGTGTTGTGGAGAGTTTTTCCTTTAAGTCCTCGAAGGAATTTTGACACTGTGAGTCTCATACAAAATCAATATCTTTAATAAGAAATTTGAACATTGGTGCTACAATATTTGTAAAATTTTCAATGAATATCCTATAATAATTGACATGACCCAAAAAAATTATTACCACTTTTTGTGATCATGGTGCTGGAAGATCCACGATGACTTTGATTTTGGATGGGTCTACCTTGATACCTACACTAGAAATGTGATTCTTGAGAACAATACCTTATTTTGATAACATCTTTCCTTTTTCATTACTTAAATCAAGGCAAGCTTCTCGACATCTAATGAAGACTTTTTCCAGATTATCAAGTGCTTCTTTAAAAGTATCGTTGTAGACAGAGAATTCACCCATATAGATTTATACACATTCATCTATTAAATCAGAAAAAATACCTAATACTACTGGTTGGAATGTGGAGGGAGCATTGCATAAACCAAATGGAAAGTCTATATAGGAAAATGTTCCCCATGGGAATGTGAATGTGGTATTTTCTTGGTCTTCGGGTGCAATCTGAATTTGATTATACCCACTAAAACCATCTAGGAAGGAAAAATATTGTTTACCTGACAAGTTATCCAACACTTGATCGATAAATGGAAATGGGAAATAATAATCAACACATATTCTCCATTTACCATTTTTCTTGGGCACGATCACAAGTGGTGAAACCCACTTTCTATCAAATATTGGGTATATGAAGTTGGCATTCAATAATTTTTGTATTTATTTCACAATATATTTTAGAGTGGGGTTCATGCGACGTTGTGGCTGTCGAACAGGTCTAGCATTCTCCTGAGTATAGATATAGTGTATGCAAGTATCAAGGGGAATTCCACGAATGTATTTGTAATCCCATGCGAATGCACCATATTTTTCTTGTAGCACCCGAATTAATTATTCCTTTCGATTTTGGTCCAGTTGAGAGTTAATGTTTAAAAATTTACCCGGGCTTATCTCAACAGGAACACTTCAAGGGTCATAAATTTCTTTAATGGATGACACATGAAGGGATGATGAAATTTCCAAATCACAATTTTCCGGAAAAACCTTACTAAATATTAGATCATATGGAGAGGATGATTCATGATATTGTGCATCATTTGTGGAGGAGATGAATTGATTTAGAAAATTATATTTTGTTTTTTATTTCAATCCCCTAGATTGTTTAATGGTTAAAAGGGGTTGTGTGATCTCTTCATCTTTGTATAGATTTTCTACCCATAAGGAATCTTCTACTATTGGTTTTATAGGTGGATATAAGATAAATTTCTTCATAGATGCCCTATTTGATATATTCATTTCCCCAAATCTACAACCAATGAAGGCATCAACCGTATCTAACCAAGGTATCCTGAAAATCAAGGGCTGGCCCTCCATGGTGGTCTTTTGATGAATAACCAAGAAGTCCACATGGTATTCCCAGTAGTCTAGGGTGAGAATGACATCATCTACAACACCAAAAAGATTAATTCATGATCTATCAGCTAGTTCAAGCATTGTTGGTGTGGGTCGAAGGCCATCTAATTGTAAAATTTCCATAGTTATAATAGTCATAACATTTATTGCTGCCTCCAGGTAAATTAAAGTGTTTGATATGAGAACATTGTTGATGTAAATAGTGACTATAGGGTTTCTAATATCGACATACTTCTCCATTACAGTTATTCCAGACATTAGTTAAGCTAATTGACCTATGAATTGAATTGTAGGGGGATATTTCCTTTTTGTCCCAGTTTTTTAATACATATTTCCCTTATGATTTTCATGTAAATAGGCACATATTTTATTGCTTGTAACAAGGGAATTTTCACACAAACATTTTTCAGTTCCGTTTCCAAGTCAAATTCAGGTTGAACCACAAGTTTCTCTAAGGCTAGCCTCTCTGGGAAAGGATGAGTTTTGGTTGCATGAGGGGTCTCTGAATTCAAAATAGGATACGTTTGTGTGGTGGTGGAAATCCTATGAGAAGGGGGTCATCATAGGATGTTTTTACGGGAGTTCCCTCCTCTTCAAGTTCTTCTTCAATGGAAATTATAGGGTTTTCTTTCTAGAGGTCCTTTTCTGATCTTAAATGTATGTCTTGAAATGGTATTGGAGTGATCAAGTAAGTTGGAAAGGTCTATAAATCAACATTGAAGAAAATCTGAGTATTTTTTTTGTTTGGATTGGGGATCAAATGAGTAGGTAATTCTATTGGTCTTGGAGGGTTTTGAGTTGTAGGTAACTGTAATTGTTGTGGAATTTGAGGAATCATTGGTTGAGGTGTATTTAATTGTGCTTACATTGGAGGGTAATGTGGTGGACACTGTGAATAAGTGGGATAAGGCATTGAAAATTGTTGTGGAGCCATATTTCCATAAGCATTCCCTCACCATATTTGTTGCCAAGGCTGGTTTTGGGTAGGCTGCCAGGGCATTGGGACATTCCATTGTTGAGGATAAGAATTACAAGATGAATAACATTTTAATGAAGGGTCTTATGCCATACCTTGTGGGCGTGGTTTCCAAGGCCTTATTTGTGAAACTTGAAAATATGATTCAACTGTCCCATTTCTTCCTCGGTAGATAACTTGGAGTCTCGACAATGAGGGGAATTTTTTTGTATCATGATTATCTGCACAAATAACACAAAATTTTACATTATCCAATGGACACTCTCTTAAAGGATGCCTTTTCCTACACCTAGCACAAAAGAAAATTAAAGCTTCTTCTTCTTCTTCTTGTTTCTTTTCAATTTTAAGTGTATCTAGCTGCGAGCTAATAGTACCAAGGATATCTATTTTAAAATTTTATAATATGTTGCCTAGCTCCATCCTTGTCACCTCCCTTGCAAAAAATTTAATAGATGTTGATAAAGTATCTCTTACTCCCTTACTATATTTGGATCTACTTTGTGAATATCTCTTGCAAAGATCACAAATCTTTGTAAATGATAAGTGAGAAACATCACCAAAACCCATAAGATTAATCACTTATATATATACTCTTCCAGTATCCCATTCAAAAAATAGTTCTAACAATATCATTGTTTAAGGTACTTTGTTTAGTATTTTGAAGGTTGTATAGGAACCTATCAACATAGTCCTCAAGACTCTCCTCGTCCCATTTCTACGTCTTAAAATTGTCATTATGTGAGCCTCTAGTTCTACAATAATCTTGGTATTTATTTAGAAAGGAATTTTTCGTATCTTCCCAAGACCTAATAGAATACTTTGGAAGTCCCATAAACCATATCAAGACATAATATTTCAAATTTGTAGGAAATAAATTTAATTTTTGAGAATCATCCACATAATTATAATTTTGACACAGAATATCAAATTCAAATAAAAAGACATCCAGATCCTCTGTGATAGTACCTCTAAAATTTGATAGTACCGATGGAAGAATGTTATTCATGTTCACATTTGGTGCTAGATCAAGGATGGGGACCCCAAAGGTTGCTTCTCATTCTGATTCCACATTTCTTTCCTCTTCATCTACGATATTTACAAACAATTTGAAATAAAGTAGCTTTGGTTTCTTGTCCTAGTTTGGAGAGAAGGGTGTCTCACTAATTGGATTTCGATGAACAATAAAATTGTCTTCAATATTTGCTTCAGGTATCCCTTCTACAACTACAAATTAATTTGTGATATAACCACGTTCTAGGATGATACAAAGAGTTTGGAAATATGTTCCGGACCGACAACTTTCTCTATTGTTGGGTTGGTAACTGGAGTCTTCTCAACGATCTTATTTTTTTCAATTCCTTTATCCAAAATTTCTCTTTGTACTTCTAACACTTTTCAATGGTGGTTCCTAATTGTGGGGTAATTTTTTCTGGAGTCACCTTTGATGAAGAACCTTCTCCTTCCTGTAAAGAACTTCCTATATACCTTTCAGTTGGATTAGTAGGGGTGGTCCTAGTACTACCAAGTAAATCACCTGAAATCTTACTTGTTGATTTAAGAAACCTACCTTTTCTATCTCCAGGTGATCGAGATTTATGAGCGGAATGAAATGAAAACACAAATCTATAATATTAACGCAGGGACACAATGAATAATAACAATGATACAGTAAAACTTGACTTCTATTAAATGAGAAATATGTTGAAACTGTAAAAATGTAGACTGAAACAAGCTTGCTATAATATTATTATTTTGTTTGTGGTAGTGTCAATTTTTTAGGCCATGGTTTCAAAAACATTACAATTTTAATCCTGGAACAAAAATTGAATGTGCTACTTGTAGCACCACATTTTGGATCGAAGGGTGATTTTGAGGTTTTGGTTTGCAATGTCATTGGTTGTCAAGGTCATGCTTTTAAACAAGTTGTAATGTTAAGCTCAAAAAAAGGGGGTGCTATTATTGACATCAGTTTTCATTATGTGGGTTGATTTTAATATTTTTTTATGGAATGGTACCCATTTTCAAGTCCATGAATTCAAACAAGTTCAAATTTAACCCCCCCAAAAATACAGACAATGTTGGGGGCACCACTTTGCGATTCAGGGTTGATTTTAAGGTTTTTGTTTGCAACATTATAAGAATTTAAGGTCATGGTGATAAAATGTTGTAATTCTAACCCCCCCCAAAAATAGGTGATTTTGGTAGCACCGCTTTTTTATTTCGGGGTGGATTTTAGTGTTTTTCCACAAAAATATGGGTATTTAGGGCTAAAGTTCTCATTTTGAGGTCACAACTCTCATCAAGTCAATCACTGCATTGAAATTTTTGTTGGAGTGCCTTTTGGAGACTTGAAATACCTCAATTCTACTTCAATAACTTTGTCATTTAGATCACATCACTTTGAATAGTCTTACAACCTTTTAGAAACATGTTTAATGGAAGCACTTTAGTTGGTTTTTAGCATTCTTCTAATCCAATTAGGATTTATGATCCATATTGTTGATCCACATTACCGAGGAAAAGTTTTCGTCATTCCACAATTATTTTTACATGTCTTTCTCTTTCCACTTTTGTATGAGATACACTACTTTCTACCTAGTCACTAAGCAAGGTCAACATCTATATTATGTTAATTCATCATCAATTACAACAATACTTTCCCTCTCTCCTAAAATATTTAAAGTCTAATTCTTTTGTTTCTGGGAAGAGTAATAGGGATACTTAGTGATTAACATATGATAAGGACCCTTAACATATGACAAGGGTATTTGTGTCACTTTATTATTCATATTATAAGCATATTATTATGGTTTGTTATGGAAATTCCACATGTTTTCCTATTCTCAGGACTAGTTAAGATTGTGTCTACACCCATATCTATTATTACTTCAATTTGCCATTTTTTAGGATCCCGTTGAGCCTTATTCTCCAATTTTTTGAGGTATATTTGTTGATGTAAAGATACATAAGCTTAGGTTTTCCTATAAAAAAATCAATTATATATTTGATTTCACACTTATTTGTGTAGAAATCTTCTCATGAGTGGGATTTCCAACATCACCATTGTCCAAAATAACTCCTTAGTCTTCTTCTAAAATCGTTCCATGAGAGAAGTCATGGATGCATAACCCTTTATTAACCATTGGCAGTATCATAAGTGATCCAGTATAAACCTTAGGGTATGGACATTTGTTAGGTATTCTGGATTAAGAATAATTGTTATCTTTTCTAGGTCCACTATTATACCATCTCTATAAACAACATGACCTAGTAGTGTTTCGAAGGGTGTGAAAAAAATTCACTTCTTGAAGTCAAGAGAGATCTATAGATGTCATAACTTATCAAATATTAGTTGTAACATTATGTGATCCTTCATATATTCTACACTATTCAATCATCCAAATACACTTTGAAGAATTTGTGTATGTATTCTTTTAACATTACTATCACTATCCTAGAAAACATAGTTGGTGAGTTCTTTAGCCTGAAAGGAATCACATTTTAATCTTAGGAACCCCACTCTATGGTGAAGGTTGTATTTTTTATTATCTACCTCTACTAACTGTACCTAGTGATAACCCAAGAAGCCATCAGTGAAATAATAAGCCTCCTTTTCCACCACTTGATTCAACAATCTGTCATTGAAAGGTGTGGAATTGAATCATGGATGCAAGTTACTTTTAATACCCTAAAATTTACACAAACTCTTCTACCCCATCCTACCTTCTTATCTTGAATGAATATTAAACTGATCCAGTCCAATTATTCTACTAGGAAGATAAAGCTAGTTTCCAACATCTTATTAATATCCTCCTTCACCCTTTCCTTTATCCTAGGGTCGAGACTGCAAGGTCTCTTCTTTATGGGCTTGGAATATAGCTTCATATTTATCCTCATTTATCCCATATATACTTTTATTTCTTTCATTTATGTAAAACTTTGTGGGAACATGCCACCATACTCCTCGAGCAATGTTGCAACCTTAGAAACAGTCACATTGTACCAATGGTCCCTAATGGATGTTAAACATGGTTGATCATCTATACCAATATTCAATTACTTTATTTTCAATGGTTCTTGATAAATCTCCCCTTTTGGATCCTCTGTTGTCACCTTTACTTCTCTTTCTCCTTCCATCTCCTAGAAGGGAAGATGGTGCAACTTGTCTAGATCATTTTATTGTTCTAGTTCATCTATTATCTTAGCACATTATTTAAAGGCCCAATAATCATTTTCCTAGGTTTTGAATGGATCTTCCTATGGTTTCTTGTGTTGATTTTCTTTGCATACATATTCTAGTGGTTTGGTTACCCATTATCGAATAGAAAAGATTTTATATTTTTTAAAGTTGAAGCAACACTAATGGAATTACCTATGTAGGATAACAATGTGTAGAATAATTATTTAATATGCTTCCATTGTGGGCATATATTTAGAACTCCTCATGTAGGTACCGAGCCTTGGGGATGGCCCCCGAGATGTGAATAATTCTATGGATGCAAAGTTGTTTTGGGAAGTATTCTCTGGTCCATTTTTTAATACACCCATCCACATATATGATTGGGTCTATCCTCCATTTATAGACTTATTTGAAGTCAATTGGGTCCTACACCACCCCTAATATATCGATCACTTATTACTCAAGTGGTGGAGCAAAGCGATGGTGCAAAGTTGGTCACACTTTCTTTGAGTTATCAATGTCTTCTCTATGGATGGACCACTACCTAGAGGGTGTGGATATCAAAGTTACATCTAAGGACAATAATATTTTCTCCCATAGTAAAGTTAGGCTCATATCATCTATCAATTCTTCATTCCAATCCAATAGACAAATTTGATCATGGCATAGTGGTGAGATGACATCTTGTGATTTCCCTCTTTATAATCCTAGGATGTTTCTTGGCTATATATGTCATAGGAGCATAATATATTCCAGTTGATCACTCCATATTTAGTGGGATTGATATAATCATCCCTCATTCCTAAATTCAAATTATATGGGTGATCTATTGCAAAAAAATCCATCATGGTATCCACTAGTTCTGTGTATCTTTACCCCTTTACAAGTTACATTGGTTGTATCAATTTGGTCCCATTTGCTTTAAATGAAATCTACCCCTTTTTAAAATTGACAATCACTTCAATGTTCATTGTCATTGGCCCACTCGAAACTTAACAAGGAAAGCTGGGAGTCTTTCTCATCAACAATTTTGATGACCTCAAAATATGTCACTATCATTATGAAGCCCAAATTAATTTCTACATCCTCCAAGAAACCAATAGGATATATCTTGTATTCATTTTATAGTTGCAACTAGATGGAAAAATATACTAATCATAGTATTATTTCATTTCCCATGATTTCTTTGGGAGGATTTTTATGTCAAATAATATATCCAACATGACATCAAATACTTCATATCCATGGATTCGAACATAATCTTAAACTCTTCACCAGTTCAAGGTTTATTTTTATGGTTGATCCATTGACCTCTTCTTTCTGGTAGGGGAGCATAGATAGGTTATCCTCCCCCCACTTGAACAGTCGATCGAAAATCCTCCTTGATACTTTTTCATATACGATCTTAATAAAAGTCTAGAAAAATTCATGGAACCATTTTGTTGAGGCTACCTCTTCTTGGGTTTTCTGTTGGAATATCTGGCTATGATCCTAGAAAAATTGATTAGGATGGTTCGATATTGTCATACTACTACTAGAACCCTATCCTAATATAAATATTTTCTCTTTTAGAGCTTCCAAATATTCCTTGTAGTAGGTATTCTACTTTGTTGTGTCAAACATAAGTTTCACAGGGGCTTCCTTCCTTATGAAGAGAATCTCTAGTCAAGAATCATCAACTTTTGTATGAGCCCCACCTATGGTCATCACATTGATCTTGAGATCCATGACCTATTTAGTGTACTGGGGATTTTAACTCACTAAGTTTGAATTACTCTATCTTACTCTCATTTCCCATTTATATATTAAGTCTAGGTAGTGTTTAGTCACATGGCATGTGGCTTTGTAATGGCCACATTTTCCCCTCCTTGGCTATGTGAAATTTGAATACATTTGATTGAATTCATCATATTTGTAACATATAATGGCCCCATTGTTACCACCATTTCTACCACCCCTGTACTCTCCCCCATCTGTTCTATAATCTCCTCATCTCCCTCCCTTAGTTTCTCTTGAATTTTTCTTCTCTACTTAGAAATATCTCCTATTTATCCATTCTACTAATGCTTGTAGGGAATGTAAATTATATATGGTATGTGTTTTCACCCTAGATAAGTCACAAATTACAATAGTTTGGGCATAAGTATACTTATATAACATTTATCAAATATATTAGGGGTGGCCATAGATCCTGCAAATCTCATAGTATTTTGATACCCCATTTCCCGAGATTCTAGTTGATAGAGGAAACATCGGGTTAGGGGTTTAAAATTTGACTCTTAGAGAAGGAAAACAATTCACCATTTGACCTTCCATTTTCATTTAATCCAATAGAACTTCTCTTGTACATTCTTAGCACAATCCATTTCTTGAATTTTCTCTGTGTAGGATGATAGTTTCGATTGGAACTGAAAACATTTAGATGTGTTCCTTTTCATGAAGAACTCTTTATCATGGAATGCTCCTCAAAAAAACAATTTTCACTAAATAATGAGCATCTATATCTATTTATGAACCCTACAATGTTTCCAGGAGATCATGGATGACCATTGATAAATAACACGTTCTTCCTATTAATTTTTCTAGAAGCATAACCATTCATGCACATACTATACATGGAAATTTTTTGTTTGTCGTTAACAATATTTAAGTAATTATACCAACTATAAATAGGACCACAAATTGGCATAAGGGTTATTAACTATTTGGGAGGAATAAATAGATGTTAAAGGATAAACAACCCAATATTTATAGCATCTGATTTAGATTTTGAAACGTGTAATTATTAACACAAAAAAAAACAATCCTAGCGTTGGGTGTTGAAATATTAGTTGTCATTGATGTCAACCCTTGAAGAAGTCCAGTATCCACAAAGGTATGGTTATGGAACCTGTAGTTGATCAAGGAAAAAAGGTCATGAAGGATGGTGTAAATTTAGGAAACTCACTCATGGATGGATAGTCCTCATCATGCTGTTTCCGGTGGTAGGTGGTACGTCACGTAGTTCCTAATGGTTGAGGAGTTTTGGCCTTATGAAGTTAGAAGCCCTGAAGAATGGTCAAGAAACCCCTAGTTGTGATCTAAAAATGAAGAAGACTTGTATTCTTGAAATTATTTGCAAGTAAAATTTATGTGTTAAAATGCAAATGGATCAACTTTGCAACACAAATTTAATAGGATTTACTCATT
>JZKD02S0806483.1:137610-154199 GCA_000966675.3 Picea glauca | reverse complement strand
CCTTGAAACTTGCGGTGATGATATAAGCTTCCTCCTTGAAGGATGAGAACTTGGCTCTACAAGTTGACCTTCTCCTCTTGTGAGTTTCAACCTTGTGAGCATCAGAAAACAAAAACACTTGCAACTAATCAAGTCTTCAAAAACCTATGCTCTGATACCAACTTGATCTAAAAATGAAGAAGACTTGTATTCTTGAAATTATTTGCAAGTAAAATTTATGTGTTAAAATGAAAATGGATCAACTTTGAAACACAACTTTAATAGGATTTACTCATTCAAGATGCATATAAACAAAAACAATAACAGTGAATAGAAAACACATAACACAACAAATGATAAAGGAGTTCACCCCTCTCTTGGGCTACATGTCCTGGTCCAGCTTCCAATGGATCATTTGTATTATTTGCTCAAAGTGATAAAAAAATGTGCTTTACAATGCTCAAAATGCCAAATAGACTACTCCAATGGCTTCAGAACATCCAAAAACCCCTAGCTGGGCTTTTTTGGCACCTCATTTGGCCAAAAATTGAAGAAGATAGGCTTCCTGGAAGTCCCCCTTCAATCTTGTTGTCTCTGCATCTACAAATCGCACCCTTGTTGGCTCAACCTAGCCCACACGCATATTTAAGCGTTAAAACTTAGCACCGGACGCAACCGTGCAAACTGTACAAACTGTAGGATGGTTATGGGTGCACCTAGCCCCTAACTGTCAAGGGCAAGGTCATTTGGCCCATGTGACCACGTGCAAACTCAAATGGGGCTCCGTCCCAAAGGCGAATAGTAAAGAAACAAGTGGCAGGTCGTTGGTTTTAAAAATCGTTTAACACATTCAAAACCAAAACATGTGTGCACGCCAACTGGTGTAATAGAGGGTCATATGATATGGTGTATACGACTGCGGGCTGGGGCTAAGCCCCAACTCGGACCCCCGTGCCGACCACACAACAACTCTAACTTAAATTTATTTTAATCCATATATATATCAAGGCATATGGTGGGGCGCGTTGGCAGCGCATACTATGCAAAGGATTTACATGTGGGTGGAGGTCACAAGGTCGAACCCGGTGGACTCCAATAAAGTTTTAAACAAGAAACCAATAATATGGTGCCACGTGGCAGCCCATGACTGGGCCACGTGGCACCGTACGACCAACCAAAAACTGCCACATGTCATAATGTCATTCTCTCACAGCTGCTAACTGTCTTCCACTTAGCTCTTCCATGTGTCGTACGGACTACCACATCAGCAGCCGTACGGACTGTATGGACTGTACAATCAACATCCCTTTTTTTGCCTGTTTGTCATTTTGAATAGAACGCGATATCTCTCATTTCTGACGTCTGTTTGAACCCAAACGAGTTGCATTGGGTTTGTAACGACGAGGCCTACACTCTCGTTTGATTTGAAGCGATTCTGAGCACTTTGAATTTTTGAGCAAAATTTGATCCCCTGGATCAAGTTGGTTACAAGTCTTTAATGAAAGGTTAAAGTGGTTGTAACAAGAAAGTCAAGAAGCCCCTAAGATTAAGGAAAGAGGTTACCCAAAAAAAGTATAAATACACCTCAAGGAGTCATTCACAAGTGCATTCACTCACTTATTCTATTGAACATATTATAGTGAAGTAGTGATCTATTGGACAAGTTTGCGACGAAAAAATATGAGGTAGTGACAAGTGAGAAGTGCAGGAGTTTCGGGGTTGCATAGGAGAGAGATTTTTTTTGAGGAAACCCTATTTTGGTTGACCCTTGTAGGTCAAAGTACTAGTGTTCTATGAGACATCCCCGCGGGTTGCACAATACTTGTCACACAGGGCTCCACATGACATCATGTATTAGTCCCACGAGGACAAGCCAAGTTTTGGGGAAATGCTTGTACTAGGTTCTCGAGGTCAGAGGAAATCTTACAGGTCAACACTACTATGTATCAGGTTAGCTACAAAGGTATAGGTATGATTATGTGCTTGTTTTGTAGATGTATGGTGGCATATGCTTTGGTTCTTTGAGGCACTTCATTGATGATATGGTGAAGATCTATGCTATGGTATATGGTATAGGTTCTATACATGGTTGATGCTCTTGTACATGGTATTTGATTTGATACATGATTATCTATTTATCATTGATGTTATGGTATCTACATTTGGCATATCTTATGGTATACGATTGATGCATGTTATACCACATATGTTGGTACAAAGTTGATGGATGATATGGTACATGTTTTGGTATATCTCATGTTGATGATTAGTTATAGGTTGATGGCACAATGACAGTGACAGGTTGATGTGACATGATACAGGTTGATGTGATAGTGGAAGTGATAATGACAATGACAATGGTCGTGATTATGGTAGTGACAATTTGGTATACACTTATATTTCAGGGCAGCGGGATAGGGCAATGAAAGGGGGTTATAGCCTCCTTCTGGTTGGTGTCGAAGAACATAGGGAGTTGGATATTCCTTAAGGTTGGAACATGAGAATCATAAGCTTGTAGCCTCCTTCTGGTTGGAGCCTAAGAATTTAGGGAGTTGTTGCTTCCTTCAGGTTGGAGCCTGTAAATAGGGGGTCTTATCCTCCTTCTAGTTGTAGCTGGAGAATTGGGAAGTTGGTGCTTCCAATGAATGTACTCTTTTGATATATAAGAAAATAATTCCATGGTTTTCTCCATTTTGGGTTTCCATGTAAATTCTGGTGTACTGTGTTTCTGTGGATGTCTATTATGCTCTTTTGATTTATACTTCTCATGATATATTGATGATATACTGCCAATGATGTTAATGATTACATATTGTGGTTAAAAATTGATAATAAACTGCTCATACTGATTCACCCCCCCTCTCAGTATTCCAATAATTGGTATCAAATTAGGTCCTTCAAGAAATAGTTTAACCATTGGAAGGAGATCATGGAATACACTAAGATTTGAGCACCAAGGTTTGATGGTCAAAACTATGCCTTTTGGAATAAAGGAATGAAAACCTTTTTACAGGCACACAAATTTGATGTTTGGCAGTCAGTAGTTGATGGATATACAATACCCGACACTCCCCCAACTGATAAACATGGAAATAAACATAGCGAAAACAATTCAAAGGCTAAAGGCACCATTTTGAGCAATTTGGATGATTCAATATTTGTCAAAGTTATGCATTGCAAGACCGAAAAGGATCTTTGGGATAAAATTCAAAATATTTACGAATGAGATTCCAAATTCAAGGGAGCTAAGCTTCAAACCCTTAGAGATAAGTTTGATGAATTGAAGATGAAGGAAGATGAAGACATTTCATCCTACTTTCTAGGAGTTGACGAAACAATGAACACTATTAAAGGACTGGGAGAAGAAGTTGACGAATCAATGATTTTTCAAAAGGTTCTAAGATCGCTTCCTATGAGATTTAATCCTAAGATATATTCCTGAGAAGAAAGAAAAAATCTTGAAAGTTTGAGCATGGACGAGCTACATAGAATATTCATAGATTATGAAATGAGGATAGAAAAAGATAACTCAGTCACAAAGGAAGAAACGTTCAAAGCATAAAAGAAGACAAAGAAGCATAATAAGCCAAGGTAAAAAACAAATTCTAGTTGAATTGACGATTCAAAGGAAGATGACGAAGTGGAAAACTTCGTGAGAAAGTTGAAAAGAGGAACTGACAAGTAAAAATGTATGCTTCCATTGAAATGTTTTAATTGTGATGGTATTGGCCATTTTTTTTCTAAATGTCCTTATGATAAGAATAAAGGTAGTGACAAAGAAGAATATCCTAAGAAGAAGAATACAAATAAAAAAGAAGACAAGAGAAGGAACAAAAATAAATTGTTCAAGAAAAGATTCTACTCAAAGGAAGACAACTCCTCATCAAACGAGGATGATAATAGTGACAATGATTCAGAAAGAGTACTCTTCATGGAAATGGATGATTATGAAGAGGATTCTGAAGAATAAGAATAAGTCGATCTCAGAGAAGAATTAATCAGTGCCTTTGAAGAACTAGGAAAATAAAGAAAGAAAATCAAGTCACTCAAGGTAGAGTTAAAGAAGAAAGAATGATCTCAAAATTCCAAATCAGAAGAAATCAAGCAGAAAATCACAACGTTAAAAATTTAGGTAGAAGAAGATAGAAGGATTGAAGAAACACTCAGAAATCAATTAGAAGATAAGGAGAAGATGATTGAAAGATTGGAATCAGAAATAGTTCCCTTAAGAAAAGATCTCCAGAAGAAAGATATGTAGCAAAATAACGTCAAAATATTGGATGAGATCATGAGAAGTCAAAGGACATATTATGACAGGTCCGAGTTAGGATACAAACATATGTAGACCGAGAAAGGATTGATCTCCAAGACGACAAAACATGAATCATAACAAAGAATCTATGCAAAAATAGTTAGAGGTACTCAAGAATAAAATTACAAAGGAACTGGACCACCTAGAAGATCCATAACAAAAAATAAACAATCATCAACATGTCAAGAAGAAGAAGGCTTCAGAAGAGCAACACCATTCAAAAGATCCCCTACATCCAAGTATCAAACTATTTTTCTTGGTTTATGTTATTCTTGTAACAATTTTAGACACAAATCTGCAAACTGTAGAGAATATGCCAAGAACAAAAGAAACTATGAAGCATATTCAAACAATAGTTATCCCAGAAAGTCACATGAAGCATAGAACATAAATCACAACAATTTTGGTTCACTAAGTAATGAAGTAGAGTGCTACAAGTGCAACAATTTTGAACACATGGACAAAGATTGTAGACTGACTATTCTTCTAAGGGAATCAAAGTAGAATATCAAACATGAACCGTGACAAAGGACATGGAGAAGGACACAATATCAATTCAACACTGAAGAATGATCACTTGATTTACAATCTCAACACAAGAAAAGTGGGTGGTATGTTGACAACGATTGTTTGAATCATATGACAAGTGACAAGAACAAGTTTCTGACACTAAAGAAGGAACATGATGGACCGATTTCATTTAGAAATGTTAACTCATCCAAAACTATAGGAAGAGACATAGCCAAGCTTGGAAGCAAAGATGCCAAGGAAAAAATGTTCTACTGATCGAAGATACAAAGCACAATCTACTAAGTGTAAGTAAAATGTGTGATCAAGGACACAAGCTTGTGTTTGACTCAGAAAAATGTGAGATAAGGAAATAAAGATCATGCAAGTTGGTGGCTACAACTATAAGAACTCCAAACAACATATATATCCTGAATGAAATTGGAAAGGAAATATGTTGCTTAGGAAAGGAAAATGAAGGTTGGATTTGGCACAAAAGAATGGGTCACATGAAATTTGATCGCCTTGTCAAAATCAATAGAAAGGAAGCAACGAAAGAAATGCCCCAATATTTCAAAGCCAACAAATACTCTATGTGATCATTGTCTACAAGGAAAACAAACTAGGACCAAGTTCAAATGAAAAGAGTATTCCACGAAAAAACCATTGGAGATTGTACACACTAACCTATGTGGACCTACAAGAATGAATGGATTAAATGAATAAAAATATTTTATGTTATTGGTTGATGAATACACAAGAATGACTGTAGTTTTCTTTCTCAGAAAGAAGTGAGAGGGATTCAAACACTTCAAGATATACAAAGAGATGGTTGAAACCGAGATGGATTTTAAAATCAAGTGTTTGAGATAATATAATGGAGGAGAATTTACATCAAAGGAATTCATGGATTTATGTGGCAAACATGGAATAAAGAGATAGTTCTCGGCAGACATGACACCTCAACAAAATGAATTTGTCGAAAGCAAGAACAAAATAGTGCAGGAAATGGATAGAACCATGTTGAAAGATTCCAAGTTGAGTGACATATTTTGAGCAAAATCAATACATACAACAATTCACATCCTGAAAAAAGGAATGCTAAGAAGTAATAGTGATAAGACTCCCTATGAGTTATGGAAAAGAAGACTGGAAAATGTGGAGAATTTCAGAGCATTTGGAAGAAAATGTTATATCAAAAGTGAAGATGGTAGGCTTGGAAAATTTGACTCCCGAGTTGATAAGGGAATACTAGTTGGGTATTCAAGAAAAAGAAAAACATATAAATTTTTCAGTCCAATAATAAAAAAATCATGGAAAGCATCAACGCAATTATTTACGAGACAGATGTACGAAAAAGAAAATAAGAAATAAAATATTCAGAAGAGCGGGATAACGAGGAAGATCTAAAAGAAGAAGTAGAAGAAGAAGTAGAAGAAGAATAAAAACTAGAATCATAACAAGAGGAATATGAGTAGAAGACACCTCCTAAGACACCTAGCCAACAAGTACAAAAAAATCATCCACCAGAAAAATCAATGGGAATAAATATGCAGGAGTTGAAACCCGAAGAATAATACTTTCACCAAGATAACAACATCTAGCATTGTTATCAATAGTTGAACCAAGCAGTTTTGAAGAGGCCAACAAAGATGAACACTAGATCAAGGATATGGATGAAGAATTGGATTAGATAGAGAATAATGACACATGGGAACTGGTTCCAAGACTAAAGAATAAGAATGTGATTGGTACAAAGTGGGTTTTCCGAAACAAATTGAACGAGGATGGACATGTAACCAAAAACAAAGCAAGGTTAGTATGCAAAGGATACACTTAGATTGAAGGTATATATTTTGAAGAAACATTTTCCCCAGTTGCAAGGATGGAAGCAATCAAATTGATATTAGCCTATGCATGTTAAAAAAAAATCAAGGTGTATCAGATGGATTTAAAATCAACCTTTCTAAATGGGGAATTAGAAGAAGAAGCCTACATCAAACAACTTGAAGTATTTCTACTATTAGAAAAGAAATATTATGTTTGTAGGTTGAAGAGGAATCAAATAGGATCATATAGCATGGTGTTCAATATTGGATAGGTATCTACAACAATAAGGATTCGGGAAGGGAAATGCAGACAAAAATATTTACATAAAAGTGGATTGAGATAATATATTGATAATTGAAGTTTATGTAGATGACATTATCTTCGGAAGTGATGATGACAAGATGAGTCAGATGTTTGCTAGAGATATGAAAAAATATTTTGAAATGTCTTTGATCATTGAATTGACTTTCCTTTTGGGATTACAGATATATAATCATGATAAAGGTATTTTCATCTCCCAAACTAAGTACATATGAGAAATGTTAAAGAAGTTCGGAATGGAAAATTGCAAACTCCTGAGTACTCCTATGCAGACCAGTTGCAAGTTGAGAAAGGTTGATGAATCGAAGGATGTAGATCAAAGAATATACAGATCTATGATTGGAAGATTACTCTATGTGACAACGTCAAGAATGGATGTGATGCAAGTAGTTGGGCAAGTTGTGAGATTTCAATCAACACTAAAAGAAACACATGTTATGGCAATAAAGAGAATATTCATATATCTCAAGGAAACAAAATATTTTGGATTATGATATCCAAAAGGGAATGATCTATCTTGGTCTCCTACACAGATGCATATTGGGCAGCTAGCATTGACGATAGAAGAAGTACAAGTGCAGTAGCTTTCTACTTAGGGGAGTGTTTGGTATCATGGCTAAGAAAGAAACAATCATCAATATCTTTTTCCACAATAGAAGAATAATATATTACAACGACAACATGTTGCACTCAATTTCTCTGGATGAAGCAGACCTTGCAGGATATAAAAGTGAAGTACAATGAGCCCATTTCAATACTCTGTGACAACACCAGTGCTATTAGTATCTCCAAGAATCAAGTGATTCATTCCAAGACAAAACACATTCTGATAAAGTATCACTTTCTACGAGAATATGATACAGAGAATAAAATAAAGCTAGAGTATTGTTACACATCAAAATCACTCACTTCAATGGTGACCTATTGTCATCATTTCAAGTGTCGCATTTTGGTCGCAAGTGTCACAAACATCATACTGCCATCTCGCCTATGTCGTGTCTCTAACGACATCGCATGGACACTTAAAACACCTTCAAAGACTGGTTTGAGGAAGAGAAATCATTTGATGAAGAGTACAAAGAATTTTACATGAAGAAAACCACTTAAAAGTCGTTTTTGGAGGCCAACTCTCCCCTACCCACTGTCAGGGAGTGCCAACACTCCCTACCCTCCTTTGGGGGAGCGTTCCAACACTCTGTGCACCCTTCTAGGGGAGCCCTAGGATTTTTCAAGGAAATTTTGGGCAATGCTCCCCTACACACTGTCAGGGAGTTCCAACGCTCCCTACCCTTCTTTGGGGGAGCGTTGCAACACTCTGTGTCCCATTCTGAGGGAGTGTTGGGCTATTTGAGGGAATCTTTGACTGTTGAGGAAAATCAGGGAAACATCTTGTTGGCCCTTGACCAAATTTTGAGGAACACTTGGTCATATTTGATCGTTTTTGGACTTCAACAACTTGTCAAAGATGGAGTGCAACGCGAAGTAGAGATCATGGAAGCTAGACCCCTTTCTTGGGTCCATTTTGGGTTTTTGGGGATAATGTAATGGGTATGGGATGTTGACCCATGGTTTTACCCATGTTTAGGCCTATTTTGTAAAGTATAAATAAGTAGCTAGGCAATGTAAGAGAGGAGAAGATAAGCTAAGTTCTAGTAAAGGATTTGTTTATATTGTGTGACCAACTTGCAGAGCTAAGTGCAAGTGTTGTAAGTGCTAAGTGCATAGATTGTAAGAAGGCTTTGTGCTAGATCTACTCGGGGAAGCAGGATCTAGCAAGGTGCACACAGATCTCCTATCCTATGCAGAGTACAAGTGTGAGCTCTGTGATGTAACTAGATTGACCAAAGCTAATAAAGAAGAAGACTTTGTGGACATAGCCCCAGGGTGGGGGTGAACCATGGTAACTCTGTGTGATGTTCTTGGTGCTTCGACCTGATGTGTTGGTCTCTTTCCATGTGTTGTGCTTGATATGATTATGCTAATTCCTTGCTATTATATACTTATATAGATCCACTTTGCTTGTGCTTCTTAGATGTGTGGGTGTAGATCTGACATATATGAAAATGCTGAGTGCTAGACCTATTTTTTTGTTGCTAAGTGCTAACTTAACCTAGACCTAAGTGAATGTTGCGGTGCTCTATGCCATGAGGGTTAAATATGGATGAATGACCTATGATAAAGTGCTTTCTAAGAGTAAGAATCATAGATCTGTGTCTCAGCTAAGGTTGGAGACACTTGAGTCTTGCAACCACCCCTGCCTCTGTTGGGTTGCCAAAGTGTAACACCCCTATTTCTCCCAATTTGTAATTAATCATAGAATAGGAATTACCATGCTAATTCATGAGGAAAATGTAAATGTATTATTGTTTGAGTTGCCAATAAATGACTGTGGGGGTGAAGCCTTGAAAGTGCTGGCCATGATATTACTAGAGGAAGAATGTGAAAACCATACAAGAGGGTTCATATATAAAATAACCCCAAATCTTCATGATAAGGATGAAAAACCTCCTTCGAATCCCAAGGAAAGGAAAGTAGTCAATGAAGAAAGGACGGTGGTTGAATCACCAACCACCCCCCTGAATGGAAACATGGGCCGTCAGCACAAAGTACTGCAGGGACCTGCAGACCTAAGTTTCCTTTTGACAGAAGGAACAGGATAGGTTGGCGAAACCGTCCAAGGTAAGAGGGACACAGAGGAGAGGAGAAGGACACACGAGACGAGAATGGGAACTTGCAAGGGAGAGGCACGAAGATCTCCAGTGGATCACAGATAGAATTCTATGAACTTGATGCCAAAGAGCATCTGAGAAACCTTGCCGAGGCCACAAACAAGTGAGAAAGCTCCGAGTTGCAGAAAATAGGACCCGAACAGAAACTGAAACAGAGAGATAACCCTCGAGAAGAGTGAGAGTTCCCTGGTGATATCATGGCTTGGCACGAGGGTGGCCAGAGTGATAATATTGAATGCCTTTGAGCTTATGGTCGGGTGGAAGGATGAACACCCATAGTCAGTTGGTTGGCGACAACCTGTAATAGATAAGTGATTTCTTACTCTGTGTAATTTAGCTGTAACTGGGCATGAATTTGGTTTTACGGTGTATTTTTCAGGAATTGTGCTTGATTTCTAAATGGATATACTGTGTCTCTTTCCTTACTACTTGTTTGTATAATTAGGCTAGTAAGAGATTATGTGGATAGAACATGATTGGTACTCGTAAATATTTGTGTCCTGAAGCGGCTTGAGTTAGAGCCACAAACTATGAGTTCGTCGACCTTAGGCATAGTCTCATGTACACATGCCAACCTAGAGTCCCTTGGAGGACGAATTCTGTTAATATCAGGAGAGGTAGTGTAGTTATGCATAGGCTCCCTGCGAGGCAAGTAGAGACTGAGACTCACTCAAGTCCTAGACTTGACGAATGAGCGCAAGGGGTGCGCGGGAGACTCTTCTAAGAGTCAATATCAGGAGGAAGAGCAAAAACAACCCTTAGATCAACTGTAGAGTGTGGATCCGGACCATTGAAATCCTACGTCTAGGCACACAGGATAGCGCGCAAGAGGAGAGGATCTGAACAAACGGTATAGAACCGTCGGATCTGGAGTGGGGAGTGACAATCATTGGATTCGGAGATAGGCGCACAAAAGAAGTCCCGAAATCACTTCAACAGTTGGATCGTTGGAGGATAGGTAGTGAAAAACTGGAAGCCACCCAGGTTTCAGAACTTGGGCGTATAAGGGTGGTGAAGAATGAGGATTCAGAATCACCGAAATCGTCAGGGTTATTCTGGATCGTTGGATCCAGGGTGACATGTGGCAGAGATCTAACCCATCAGACTTTTGACACCCAGGATACCCAAGGGAAAGTTTCCTTGTCTTCACATGTCGTGAAATCCCGACTTGCAAAACCCCGAAATGGTATAGCATGGTTAGAGTTTGGTGTTTCGGTGTTTCAACTCCTGGGAAACCCAGATGCGAGACCTCTTGTCATCACACATTACGAAATCCCGAATTGCGAAACCCCGAAACGAGCTTAGCGTATATATATATATATATATATATATATATATATATATATGAAATTCGGAGTTTCGGCTCCTGGGAAACCCAGATGCAAGACCTCTTGTCATCACACATCGCAAAATTCCAACTTGCGAAACCCTGAAGTGAGTTTAGAGGATATATATGAGATTCGGAGTTTCAGCTCCCAGATATCCTAGGTGTGAGATCTCTTGTTGTCGCACATCACGAAATCCCAGTACGCGAAGTTCCAGTGAGTGAAATCCTGAAGCGGCTTGGTGTGAATAGGATTTAGGGTTTCAGGGTTTGAAGAGTCGAAGAACTCGACTCCCTTGCATTTCAAACTCCTGGTTTCTGAAGTCCCGAAATGTGAAAGGCACCTCTTGGCTTAGCCCGGGGTGCCAACCCAAGGACACATGGAAGTGAATCCTACACTTGGTGCGTGAATTGTACACAATGGATTTTCGATGAAAGAACTAGTGATTTGGTTTGGTGAAGGTCCCGATTGGAATACCTAGCCTACGCTAGAACCTCATAGGAATTCATAAACTCTGTCCCTTGATGATGAAGAAGAAAGAAAAAGCCAAAAAAATTATTATGCCGTAGTGGGTATGTGACAAATTGGTATCAGAGCATGGTTACAACACTTGGCTTGCTTGGGCTCATGTACGAGCCGCATAAAGAGACAATGTTATCTTCATTTTCTCTTTAAGAAGAAGGACCGCATAATGAAACTGTAAATTGGGAATTTCTTTAACCCCTCTGTTAAAATGGTAACTACTCTTATAGGAGTAGGATGCACCGATCAATATTACTGATAATACCTGAGTGTGAATAACAAAGGTGGAATAAATTGTGCTATGGAGCGACACGAGAAAGACAAGTGACATGAACTGAGTTGTTCTGTTATAGTGTGATGATGGCTACCTACTAAAGAAGGTAGAGTCTCTTGCAATTGAGATGGCTGGTTAGGTAAGAATTAAGATTCAAATGAAGAACTCCTTCATGATTTGGGAAATCGGGTAAGGACTGGTAGGATCCTTAGAAAGTTATAATTACTGCATTATTAAAAGACTAAACCCTGAGCATATAACTCCTCACGATTGAGAGGACTGATGAAAATATGTAGGGTCAGATTACCTGACCTATAATGGTTAGGATCGACAACAAGGATAATCTGTTTGAGCAAGATTAAGAGGATTCCTTTGGGACTGTTGCTAATTCCCAAGAGTGATCCTTGTTGGTTGTTCCCATAAAGAGAGGGTAATATCCGTATGAGTTATGACTATGGGATTAGTCTTGTAAGTAACTTAAAAGATCAGAAGCGATAGCGGGATAAATCCTTCAGAAAAGAGTTTTAAAGATTGGATAGGATCGGAAGTCAAGATCCATTCAGAAAGAACCGAAATGTTTCAAGTTGTTCGATCTCAGAGAAGTAGCGCACTGGTTAGTTGCGAGGAGATACCGGAATTTTGCAAAACCAAAGGACTTGGGATAAGCAATGAGAAATTCGTGAAAAGATCATAGCCCTTGATCAAGGAATGATCTGGACCATTGATCATCCAGAGAGAATTTCGCAATTTCGGATACCAGAAGTTCGAGAGGTAAGAGTTCGGGAGACTAGAGGTCCCGGGCCACGAAGTCCTGAAAGCGTCGGGACCATTCATCGCTAGAGGACAAGTGGTGGAGGATTGAGGTTTCGGGAAAATTCTTGAAGGGAGCCATTTGAAACTCCTGGTACCTAGGATGCGAAGGTCAAGAGTTCGGAACTCTTGACCCCCCCCCAAAAAAAAATGCCAAAAAAGGATTAGGGATGTAGGATGCGGATTGGATCATGGCCGTTGATCTCTTAATAGTGATACACCGATATTTCGGGTACCGGGAAGTCAAAGGAGCAAGGATCGAACAACCCTTGCATCGCGGGATCGCGAAACACGAAATATTGAAGGCGTTGAAGGGACACAATAGGAAGATGACATTTTGGCATACCAGGATTCGACATTTTGGAAGTCCTGGAGACGAGGAATCCAGACCCTCGGGGATGAAAACCCCGAAGTCGCAACAACATGACATAAAGAGGAGTGGGGCTGTGGTCATATTGGGATATTGGGAGTTCCGAAGTCGTGAAATGCGACGAAGCAGGGAGACACCTCCTTGAAGGAGAAAGTTGGGGAGTGACGATTCAAAGGTCAACATTTCAGCCTATCGGGTTTCGGGAAATTGAGGAACCAGAGTTCCTTGCAATAGAAATCTCAAAATCGTGAAATGCAAAGCGCATTTTAGTTCGGATCGTGGTCACCACCAATGGTCACGTGAGGAGAAGGCATGAACCCATATGATGAATACTTAGCTGTGTTCAATTGTACTTGAGTGCATGAGGATAATGCATTGTGAAGCTTCATAATAGGAAGCCTGATATTAATACCGGTAAGGTATGAATGATATTAAACGTGCAAGTAATGCACAGGTATGATGTAAGAGTATAAGTATACTATAGGTCCAATATGATTGCCCTGATAAGTGAAACGTGAGGCAAGAATTACACTTGCCAAAATTGAATGAATACCATGGATACATGGTTGACTTCGTTCTGAAGAGTCATGAAGGTTCTGTCTTGAATGATAGCTTAAGGGGAATGTACTCCATTCCCCCAGGAAAAGCCAGTGCAATTAAATGAAAGAGTAAACGAGTGAGGATGATCTGATGTCATGGTAAGAGTCAAATGTTTATTCCTTTGAAGATCACATGAGAATGACTCTGAACAATCCTGATATGACTGATTTTAAAAATGGAAATGTATGTAGGCTATGAAATATACCTACGATAGCTACATGGAGGCTTAGGATTATGAAAGTGGTTAGGTACATCATAGATGTAAGTTAACAAAGATGCATGTTTATATTCCTTAAGGGGAATATTTGGTAGACCACTAAAAGGATGACTCAAGGTTAAGGCCATCATAAGTGGTGATGGATCTGCAACAAGGAAGTTGCATGCTGAAGGAGTTCCCGGTGGAGGAAATGTATAAGGTCTCTGTCAGAAGAACAGAGTCACAACCCTGATAATTGTTGAAGGTTGGACAAGGGGCTGCAAGGCCCATCCATGTATAAGAATCCTTGATTACATTTTGAAAGAATCATGTAAGTAATAGAAGACTAATAACCGAATATTGTCCATTCTGATAACAGAATGGAAGAGTGTAGGATGCACATGTTCATGATTCATTATGAGCAAAGAGTTGCTACTAAAGCATGCTGAAGTATCCTAAGAGTTAGGATGAGCCTAACCCAAGGCTTCTCAGAAAAAAGAGTAGTTGTGGAAACCGGTATGGTTGGTAAGAGGCCAGTAAACCCTTGAGTATGATTGAATGAATAAATGGGTACGTTTAACTGATACGTCTTGGTTGAAGCTGTGATTAAGGAAAGGCAGTGAGACTTTAGAGATAACTTGACTGGGCTGAAAATCCCCAGGTGATGTAGAAATAATTGGAGGAAGGGGAGAGCCCTCAATTCTTTCCTTGCTGTGCATTACGTTCTATGGGATGAGAAAGCTAGTACATTGATGAACGAAAATGATTTGACACCATAATAATGATGGTTGTAATGTTGTGAAAACAATTGAGAACTGTTGTGTTACACTCATGAAAAACATTAAGGATAATGTGATGAAGTGCATACAGATATGCTAGACATGCCTGAAAATGTTTTTATTAATTAAATGCTATGATATTTGCATTTTAAGTTACATGATGATTAATGTGCCTATGGTGTATGTCATGTGTAGAAAGGAATAATATTGGAACTGTTGAGGAAGACAGTTGCCAATAATGAACAACCTCAATCATAGGGTGACCATGGAAAGGCTGTGGTCGAAAGGTTGTTGACGGGGCTGTGAAAATCCCGCTAAAGCACTACTGATAAGGTAAAGAACAGAGAAAGGGTTCCAGCAACCAAGAACCATTATAAATATATTCGTGCCTATGTGGCACAAGGTATGAAGGGATTTGGAAAGAACCCCTTCCAAAATATTTTATTATTGCATGTTATACCTGAAAATTGAAAGGGTAGTTGTATGCCTTGGATACCCAAGTAAGGTATGACTCAAGAAGGAGAACCTGAATGATGGAGGTGTGAACCTTTGGTAGTAAACATTGTTTGTAACCCTTGGAAGAATTCATGAACTGATATGTCATGAATGCATGGACAATCAAGGAATGCATAAAGGCATTCATGTGAAACTTTTGAGTTCATGTGTACTGATTTGGGATCGTGATCGACCTATATCAGGTAGTATGGTCCTGCTATAAGAGTGAAAGAAAAATGAATAAACCATATGAGGAAGAGGTTGGTTAAATTACAACACCCCATGGCCAAGAACTAGTCATAAAGTGTGGCGAACTTGGATAACAATGCAAGAGTGCATTGGGTATGAATGTGGCCAGGGATAGTGGCACATTTGTTAAAACCCTTTGAAATGTTGAATTACGTTTTGAATATATATATATACATGGAAAATATAACAATTTGTTTGGCTGATTGAAGAATGAATTGCAGGAAGCAGAGGGTCATGGATATGGCAGTAAAGTAATCCCATAGGAAAAACCAATTTCCTGCTGAGCCAAACTGCAAGGAATGATATTTTCATGTTAGAAAGTGAATTTGATTGTTAGTATGCACCATTCTGAAATTGTTGTGACAATGTTGTAAAGGTGCAATAAAATGTATGTGCATGAGAACTAACAATTTGATTAGCTGAAGAATGAATACAAGGAAGAAGAAGTCTTGGATATGGAAATGTTGTAAGCCCATAAGGAAGACCAATTTTCCTGCTGAGCTAAAATTTTATGGGAAGGAAAGTCCCATAATTATGAATTTGGTTCCTGTGAGGAAAAAATATGAAAACAAATTGTGGAATAGGCAATCTGTAGGTGATATATTTACAATAGAATTCTGAAAGTTAGAATTTATAATGATGTCTCACGAACCTTGTGTACCTGTGATACAGGTGAGAAGAATTTTTTTGTCCTGAAAGGATAGATGAAGGCTGTCACAGCTGAAAACGATGAACGTGGCTATTGGTGAGCCATGAAAACCCCGTGATAAGCCATGATTGCCTGAAAATTAATGTGTTGAGGTAACACCAGCCGGAGGGACGCCTCGGCAAAGAAAGTCTGAGGGATGCCTTGATTGTAAGACACGATAGAGTCTCTAAAATTTTCCCGTGCGAGAAAACCACGGCAGGGCAAGATGGATCGCCTGAGGGACTGTATAACAGTGAAGGGGATGCCTGAGCCTGGGCCTAGAGGGTGAGTGACCGCAGGGAAGAGGAGACCTTAATAATTATTGTAAACTATTAGGGTCATGCACACAGTGGGTAGTTTCCCGTGCGGAAAAACCTTGGAAAGGAAGATAAAATCATGATATCTCTTGTGAACCATTGAATTGGAATCATGCAACCAATGGGTACGTCAAGGAAAGCGATGAGAATGGATAACAAAAATACCATGTAGATACAGATCCACAAACTGCACAGATAAGTACTGTGCTAGAATATGAATTTTCCTTTTTAATTTTGAACAATAGTAAGATGTTTTCGCACAAAATTGTGATTAATGTGCTTGTTG
>JZKD02S0806483.1:113676-131121 GCA_000966675.3 Picea glauca | reverse complement strand
TTTTTTGTTTCTAGAGCATGGATCTAGGTATGTTTGATAGATTCTGTCCTAGCTTAAAAACTAGGGAATTAATAGATGAAAGAAAGTTTGATATGAATAGATCTGATAAGTATAATGGTAGATATGTTATACCTATGCATAGAAAGAATGTCTGGACTAACAAATGGATGTAGGGTCCTAGAAAGAAATTTTTGCAGGCTAGCCATTATGATATTAGCATGTAGTACAAGAAGAGTTGGGGATCATTGAAGAGAAAGAGAGGATTTACTCTTTGTTACAGTTGCAGAAGACCAGGTCATATTGCTAAGGAATTCCCTAGGAGAAAACCTAGTTTCCTCTATTGTAAGGCTATGGACCATGAAGTACTGGATTTCCCTAGAATGATTGCTAGACTTGAAAATATGAATATGGAGCAAGCAAAGCCTGAAGGAGACCAAGAAACTAAGATTATAGAAGAACCCCAACAAGAATCAGAGATTATGTTACTGAAAATGAAATAAATCCTAAATGAACATAAAGATGCTAGTTTGTTAGAGATATTCAAAGAAAAGGAGAAAATCGAAGTAAGAATAGGAGACTTCGACATTGACTGTGCTCTAGATGAGGGAACACTGATGAAAATTATGACATAAAGTACTTGGGAAACCCTGGGAAAGCCTGCTATGGTTCCTTCACTATGAAGAATAAGGTTGTTTAAAGAAAAAATGGTAACCCTATGTGGCAGAATTACCCAGATAACTATGAGTACCCATGGAGCTTTGACAGAGGAAGAGTTCGAAGTCGTTAGATTTATTGAGGACCATGCCCCATTTCCAGCTTTGTTAGGCAATATCTGGATTGAAAAAGACCAGATCCGTAGAAAAGAAGAAAAGGAAGCCCTAGAACAGAAGAAGCAAGAACTCATGGAATTTATGACTAGAAGGATCACCTACTTGATGGAGGAACAAGAGAACAGATCTTAGTTGTTGAACACTAGGGACCCGGATGTCGAAGCTATAAGAGCATTACAGGAACCACAGAAGACCGAAATGCCTAATCCATATGAGGAAGGAGTATTACCCTTGGATTTGAAGAAAGAACCTCAGCTGCGCGAAGTGCCTATGTCGATAGAAGATAAGACTCAGAATGGAAAAAGGATGACTGAGATGAAGCTCACTGGGAAGAAGGATAGGAAGCTAAGTAAAAAGAGAGCCAAGATCAAAAAGTTACAGAAGGTTCCGAAGGAAACTTTGTAGAAGGAAAAACCACAAGAATTGAGCTTCGCCAGGATATCAGAACAACGACATATGACACTTTGCCGAGGCGAAGTAATATAGCCGTTGGAAGACAATATAACCATTCGACTGCCGCTCCGAATGGGTCATAAATCATTTATGGCTCGCCACTAGACCATTCGACTACGCCATAATGGATAGAACATAAGTTAATGCATCCTCATACCCGTTGCAAGCATACCGTTGCTAAGTTTCCCTACTTAGTACGTCACGCCACAGATCGAGAATACTTTTTGCTAAGTGAGAATTTGAGCCCAAAACCTGAGATTACTTCACCCTATGATCATTTCCTTGTTCCCATACTGTTCACTATAGTCTTTGCATTCATTTCACACCCGAGCTAAGTTGACCCAAGCTTGTATGTCGGACAAGCTCAATGCTGCTGAGAAAGTAGTTGAAGAAGTTTTGATTAACTTAATGACTGAGAGAGTCATGTCAGAGCAAGGATTATCTACAGGATTCCAAGCATTATTAACGAGAGGACCCCAGGCCTCCCCTTCCACTGCTCGTGCTGGTCCATCTCGGCCGACCAATGAGAAACAGACCAAGCATAGGGATGACATCACAAATGCCAAGCTTATCCCACACATTCTACCTACTTACTTACCACCTCTAAGCGTGCCATGAATCATGACAGTGTAACTCGTGACTTTGAGTACACTTTGATCACTGTGTACCTTCCAAAAGGGGTGTGCGCAGTTCGTGCTAACCAGGATAAGCTCGTAGCACTGAAATTTAGTGATTTTAACCTTGGAGATCGTAAGGTTTACAACATGTTAGCCCCGCATAAGTACTTAACCAGGGCCAAAAGAAATAATTCTAAGATTGTCCCGCAGTCATGGACCCAGAACCTCACGCAATCCACACTACTTAATGTAATGAATATCTCGCACTTCGACAGACACCAGGAAGTTAACACATGCGTCAAGTTGCTGCTGTCCTGCTACCATGGATGATACTTATGGTTGGACCGCTGCATCACTATGGATCCAACCTTGATCAATCAGATCACAGGCCTTAGTATGCAAGGCCCGAACCCACATGAGTTTTACCCTGGAAAGACCTCAGACCGAGCACTAGCGCAGAGGATAAAAGAAACTTATGGCGATGTTGATAAAGACATGTGAGGCTACAAGGTAGCCTCTATCTTGAGTGGCGTAGTGTGCCTTGGCTGTCAGCTGATCGCAGGAAATCTAGTTTGCAAGGATAGACCAACACAAGTGACTGGATTCATAGTCGACCTCACAGGGAAGTGCGCTAAGGGAATACAGATGAACTGGGCACAATACCTTGTAAACCAGCTAGAGCTTGATTGCAGAGAAGTGCAATACCAAGGGTACGAGTTCCACTTTAGTTGGTTTCTCATCCTAATTGCTTTCATCACCTTGGAGCTACCAGAAGGTGCCACTTTTTTGGAGATCGAACCCTTCGAACCACTGGCCGTGAAGTTTTGTACGCTGTGGTACTCCAACGACATGAACAAGCAGTTTCGGTCTAATGCCATCTTCCACGCTTATTACAACCAATTGAAGAATGCAATCCAGTCTACACCGCGCCTCACCCCA
This sequence comes from Picea glauca, assembly GCA_000966675.3. NCBI lineage: Eukaryota > Viridiplantae > Streptophyta > Pinopsida > Pinales > Pinaceae > Picea > Picea glauca. The sequence goes on along the minus strand of JZKD02S0806483.1, from coordinate 128,282 downwards.
AACACACTTCATAGGTTTAGACCTTTGATAAAATTCAGCGTAGACTGCCACTTCACCTATATCACAGCGCACGCTGATGAGAACAAACAACAGCTCCATTCATACTACAAGTTGATAGAAGAAGACTTGGAGTAGATTACCAAAGAATGGTCAGTGAACCTCCTGGTTGCAGCGAACCCCACAGAAATTTCCGACGTGGAAATCCCTGAAGCTATGTCGGATACACCTGGACCAAGAAAGACCAAGAAGGATGATGAAGTTCAAGATATCCATAGCACATCCACGAAGACTACTTTGATCTTACCTGTGTAGGGAGGTGAAGGATGATCTGGCGAGGTGCACATAGATCTCCTGTCCTATGCAAGTACAAGTGTGAGCTCTGTGTTGTAACCAGATAGATCAAATCTAATAAAGAAGAAGAAGACTTTGTGGACGTAGCCCTAGGGTGGTGGTGAACCACAGTAACTTTGTGTGATGTGTTCAGTGCTTAGACCTGATGTGTTGGTCTCTTTCCATGTGTTGTGCTTGATATGATTATGCTAAGTGCTTGCTATGATATACTTAGATAGATCCACTTTGCTTGTGCTTCTTAGATGTGTGGGTGTAGATCTGACATATATGAAAGTGCTGAGTGATAGACCTATTTTGCTATTGCTAAGTGCTAACATAACCTAGATCTAAGTGAATGTTGCGGTGCTCTGTGCCATCTGCAGAGTTCCATGAGGGTTAAATACAGATGAATGACCTATGCTAAAGTGCTTTCTAATAGTAAGAATCACAGATCTGTGTCCCAGCTAAGGTTGCAGACACCTGAGTCGTGCAACCACCCCTGCCTCTACCTCGGGTGAGACTTCATCTGCTTCACAGATGTTGTCAAAAGGGTCGGTAGTTAGGGTTTTTTTGGTGCAATGTTGAAGCATTGAACCCTGGATCTTCCCTTGTGCCAACAAATCCCCCTCATCTCCGGAGTTGGTTGGATTCGAATCTGAAGTCAAGGCTGGATCTTAGGGAGGATCCACAACTGATGGAGAAAGATCCTCAACCTATCCCAAGAATCTCTAAGGTGGTTGGGTCTCTCCAAGCTTATATAAGGAGGCCTTCTCATGGTAAAAGAACATGGAGAAATATGAAGGCATCAAACTTATGATCTCATAAGGGAGATAACCAGTAAAGCATATTCATTTTGATGGTGGATTATTTGAGCAAGGGTCTGGACAAAGAGAGCTTGGTGAAGTTACTGCATCTACATCATGGTTGTAAGCACTTTTCTTTGTTTTCATTAATATAAATATGTGCTTGACCTGTTTCCTTCAAGTTTGTGTATGTTTCATGAACTTGTTTATGTATGTTTCATGAACTTGTTTCTTTTGATAGATCTATTATGAAGCTAATCATGGTAGAGTAGGAAGTATGTTTCGTTGTTGCTGATCATTGTATTGCAGGACCTTCTGAAGAACTTGGAGATCAACATCATCTTGGATCGAGTGAGGACAAACGTCATAAAAGTTATTTACCTTTCTTTCTTCTTCTTCCTTGAATAGTTTAGCTTCATGAAAAGGAATGTTAGTGTCCACATTAGCACCTTTCTGTCTTGGTTATAGGGGTCTAGTATCCAAGAGGTAATCCACTTTTCCGCAAGGGGATTATCCTGTAACAAAAAACAAAGACTAAGATCGAAATACCCATGGATGTAACCGAGTATACTTTTATCACTTTTTTGGAGTCATAAAGGTTATACGAAAAAGGAACCCCCTAGAGTCATCTTTAATCTCTTTTCAAACTCTCTAAACATGAAAAGATTATCGAGTGATCTTGCTTCCTTTCACACTCATTAAAAGGTTCGAAAGGGCGTCTTTCAAGTGGTAGTTTATCTCTTTTTTGGCCTCGCGAGACTAAAATTACGAAAAAAGACAACCCTAGAGTCTCCTTTAAGTTATTTTCAGACTCTCTAAACATGAAAAACCACCGAGTTTTCCTTCTCTGGACTCGTTAAAAATTACACATTGAAGGGCCCATTTGGGACTGAACCCTTACTTCTTCCAGTTCGTTAAACAAAGGAAGAGGGACTCACAAAATGTGAGTTATATCGAGCATGTGTTACCCTCCTCGAGATCATTAAATTAAAAAGAGGTACACATCTATCTGGATGGGGGAAAAATTTGAAGGGAGCAAGCCAAGCCGTTTTTGAAAACATCACAAGTCACTCTTACGGTCGCCCTTGAACATGACACTTTGTCTTCGCACGCATTTTAATCCGCTGAACCTCTGCACTGAACCAATCCTCTAAGTTTTCCTACTCCTTTGGGTCACCCGACGAAAGTCACAGTATACACTGCATTATCGTGTTTTGGTCCATGTCATGTTTCTGCTGATGTGCCTTAGTGTTCAAGGAAGTATCTGCCTCAAGAGTCAACCATCACAAATTTCCTGTTTCAATACCCGTGTCAGTCCATGTTCATTTGGTCCACCAATTTACATCTCCGTGTCAGTTTCGTCTCGTTGATGGGGGATACATCAAGGCCCTCCTTCGACGAGTCTGTTCCTATCGACTTCAACACATTATCCAGGAACTTGACTTAGAAACCAATTAGTAACTTGAGACCTGCATGCCTCAATGGCAAGCCTCCTCTCTTCCAACAATGGGTTTACATCATTGACCACTGATCGGGTGATTCTATGAATGTTTGACTTCAACTCATCCATTCACATTCGTTGGAATGTACTAGAGTACCTTGGGAATCATTGACATCAATGGTGATTTCCCTCACACTTGTTAACGATTTGCATCATTGACCGGTAATCAAGTGGTTTCTGCCATGTTCGGCATTAGGACATCTATTCGCATGGTTATATTCATACTACATCGGGATTGGTAGGAAGACCCTGGGTTGAGTAATCACTTTGATATGTACTTTACCCAGGTTGCGACAAAGTTTCTCTTGAATATTGACACATATACTTTCACGTAGATCCACTTTGTATTGGTCCATGGCTATGTCTTGTCATCTCATAGATCTACTATGTATTCTTCATGGCTACGATCAGTTTAGGTCACTGGAGTATAGATCCACATTGTATCTTCAATGGATACACCTTTTTGTCAATATAATTATGGATCCGTAGTGTATCTTATGGCGGCCATACCTTGCAAGTCTTTATCACCCAAGCATAGGTATGCCTGCCTTGGGTTTTAAACATGTCATAATATTTGTTTGATGGTTGTGTACAACTTCTACCAGGTTCTCCGAGTCCATAACCTTGCTCGAAAAAGTCTACAAAGTACTTCAGTCATCAGTTTCTGTCTTCTAACTTCGCACTTTGGGGGGCAATCTATTACACATCAAAATTACTCACTTCAATGATGACCCATTGTCGTCATCGCAAGTGTCATAAATGTCATAGTGTCCCAAGTGTTGCAAACATCATACTGTCATCTTGCCTATGTCGTTTCTCTAATGACATCATAAGGACACTTAAGACACCTTCAAAGACTGGTTTAAGAAGGAGAAATCATCTGATGAGGAGTAAAAAGAATTTGCCATGGAAAAAACCACTTAAATATAATTTTTGAAGGGAAACACTCCCCTACCCACTATCAGGGAGTGCCAACTCTCCCTACCCCTCTTTGGGGGAGCGTTGCAACACTCAGGAGACCATTCTGGGGGAGCGTTGGGATTTTTTGAAGGAATTATGGGCAGCGCTCCCCTATCCACTGTCAAGGAGTGCTAGCACTCTGTACCCTCCTTTGGGGGAGAGTTGCAACTCTCCATGCACCCTTTTGGGGGAGCACTGACATGTTTGAGCAAATTTTGGGTTATTGAGGAAAATCAGGGAAAAATCCCCTTCATCTTGGAAATCAGTTGGATTCGAATCTGAGGTCAAGGCTCGATCTTAGGGAAGATCCAAAACTGAAGGAGAAGGATCCTCAACCTATCCTAAGAATCTCTTAGGTGGTTGGGTCTCTCCAAGCTTATATAAGGAGGCCTTATCATGGTAAAAGCACATGGAGTTTAGAGGCATCAAAATTATGTTCTCATAAGGGAGATAACCAATAAAGCATATTCATTTTGATGGTGGATTATTTGAGTAAGGGGCTGGACAAAGAGAGCTTGGTGAAGTTGCTGCATCTACATCTATGGTTGTAATCACTTTGATTTTTTTTCATTAATATACATATGTTCTTGACCTATTTCTTTCAAGGTTGTGTTTATTCTACATGAACTTGTCTCTATTAGATAGATCTTGTTTTGAGCTAATCTTAGTAGAATATGAATCTTGTTCTGTCTTTGTTTTGTTTGCAGGACTTATCGAGGAGCTTGGGGATCAAAGATCAACTCTGATTGTGCAAGGACGAACTTCGTTAAAAAGGTACACCTTTCTTCCTCTTCTCTATACATTAGTTTAACTATATTTTTGAAGGCCAACGCTCCCCCAAAAGGGTGCACAGATCATTTCAATGCTCCCCTAAAGGAGGGTACAAAGCGCTAGCACTCCCTGATAGTGGGCAGGGGAGAAAAACCCAAAATTCCTTCAAAAAATCCCAATGCTCCCCCATAATGGTGTCCTAAGTGTTGCAACGCTCCCCCAAAGAGGGGTAGGGAGCATTGACACTCCCTGACAGTGGGTAGGGGAGCGTTTCCCTTCAAAAATCATTTTTAATTGGTTTTTTCCATGGAAAATGCTTTGTACTCCTCATCATATGATTTCTCCTTCTTAAAACAGTCTTTGAAGGTGTCTTAAGTGTCCTTGTCAATGTCCAAATTAGCACCTTTTTGTCTTGGTTATAGGGGTCTATTATCCAAGAGGTAATCCACTTGTCCGCAGGGGGATTATCCTATAACAAGTATATTGGGATAAAAAAACATATTGTAAATATATTCCCCAAACCTCTCCCAAGGGATACCTTTGAGTATATTCAAAAAAAAATTGGAGTAGTTTCTACCCCATAGTGATTCAAACGACATCGGGCACTGTAAGATAGGGGGTGATCATAAGAAGACATAACAAATCCAAGTAAATAATATTTTGAATGCTTTTTATATACATCATATTTTTACATGAGGAAGCACCATTAAGAGAAATAAGAGCCTTGTATATAGGAGGAGTATCCCCAAGGATAATTACCCTTTTCCATTGATTTCAAAGGGAGAGAGAAAGAACATCTGCATGGAAACAAAGAGAAAGAACAGATGCATGGAGACAGGGGGAGAAATGGTCACATGGGGAGTATGAGTAGGAGCACTATATTTACCATGCCATCAGTGTTTCCATCAATGCCAAAGGGGGAGATTGCTGAAATATTGATTGCCATCGATGTCAACCCTTGAAGAAGTCTGGTAGCCCCAAAGGTATGGTTATGGAACCTGTAGTTGATCAAGGAAAAAGGTTATGAAGGACGATGTAAATGCAACCAAATCACTCATGGATGAATATTCCTCATCATACCGTTTCCAGTGATAGGTGGTACACCACATAGTTCCTCACGGTTGAGGAGTTATGGCCTTGTGAAGTTAGAAGCCCCAAAGAATGGCCCATAAACCCCTAGTTGGTTGCAAGTCTTTAATGAAAGGGTGAAGTGGTTGTAATAAGAAATTCAAGAAGCCCCTAAGATTAAGGAAATAGGTTAACTATAAAAAATATAAATACACCTCAAGGAGTCATTCACAAGTACATTCATTTACTTATTCTATTGAACATCTTATAGTGAACTAGTGATCTATTTGGCAAGTTTGCGACGAATAAATATGAGGTAGCGAGAAGTGAGAAGTGCGGGTGTTTCGGGGTTCCATAGAAGAGATAATTTTTTTGAGGAAACCCTAGTTTGGTTGACCCCCGTGGGTCAAACAACTAGTGTCCCGCAAGGCATCCCCATAGGTTGCACAATTCCTGTCACGCGAGGCCCCACATGACATCATGTCTTAGTCCCACGAGGATAAGATAGATTTGGGGGAAATGATTGTACCAGGTCTCCGAGGTCATAGGAATGCTTACATGTCAACACTATTGTGTATCAATTCAACTACAAAGGTATAGGTATGTGTTGTAGGTGAATCCCCCTGCAGACAAGTGGATTCCCTCTTGGTCTCTAGACTCCTAAGGCCAATACAAAAAAGTGCTTAACATGGACACTGACTTCCTTTTAGATCTAATCAAGCTAATAAATGAAAGAAAAGGAGAAAGATATGTACCTTATTTGTGATGTTTGTCCTTGCAAAGTCCAGGCTGAGCTTCGATCTTGAGCTCCTTGATAGGTCCTGTAAAACAAACAAAGGTACAAAAGACTTCCTACTCTACTGAGATTAGCTCAAACATAGATCCATATACTGCAGACAAACTCATGTGGAACAAACATCAGTTCGAAAGAAACAGGCCAAGCATTGATTATTAATGAGAACAAGTAAAAGTACTTACAATCCTTTAAATGAAGGTGCAACAAATTCGTCCAGTTCGCCTTGTCCAACCCCTTTGCTCAAGTAATCTCCACTGTTTTCTCTATGTTGCCTATGAGATCATAGGTTTCATACCTCCAATATTTTTCATGTCAATACCACTTATAGGACCATAAGTTTGGTATCAATCTCTAGTCTCTTCCCTCCTTACACCATGAGGAGACGTCCTTATATAACCTTGGAGAGGTCCAACCACTTGAGAGATCTTTGGGATATGTTGAGGATTCCTCTCCTTCAGTTGAGGATCCTCCCTAATATCATGCCTTGATCCAAGATTCGAACCCAACTACCTTTAGATGTTGAGGGGATTGTTCCTTGATTTCCTCCAACAAACCAAAAATTCGCTCAGAAAGGGTAGCACTCCCCCAAAAGGGTGCACATGGCGCTCAAAAACTACCCCAAAGAGGCCCAGGGAGCGCTAGTACTCCCTGACAGTGGGTAGGGGAGCACTCCTCTCCAAAATCCATTTTTGAGTGGTTATTCCAATGACAAAAGGCTTGTACTTCTTGTCAACTGATTTCTCTTCTTCAAAACTAGTCTTTGAGGTGTCTTAAGTGTCCTTATGATATAGTTAGAGGCACGACATAGGCAAGATAACAGTATGATGTTTGTGACATTTGCAACACTTGTGTTCAATATGCGACACTTGCAGACAAGATACGACACTTACAACACTTGTAATGACGACACTTGCGACACTATTGAAGTGAGTAATTTTGATGTGTAACAATATGGTTATGTGCTTGTTTTGTAGATGTATGGTTGAGGTATATAATTTATGTATGGTGGCATATACATGAGGCACATGCTTTGGTTCTTTGAGGAACTTCATTGATGATATGGTACAAATCTATGTTATGGTATATGGTACAGTTTCTATACACGGTCAATGCTCTAGTACATGGTATTTGATTTGATACATGATTATCTATTCATCATTGATGTTATGGTATCTACATTTGGAATATCTTATGGTAAATGATTGATGCATGTTATACTACATATATTGGTACACAGTTGATGGATGATATGGTACATGTTTTGGTATAGATCATGTTGATGATCAATTACAGGTTGATGGCACAATGACAGTGACAGGCTGGATATAGTGACATGTTACAAGTTGATGTGACAATGGCAGTGACAGTGACAGTGATAGTGATAGTGACAGTGGTGGTAATTGTGGTAGTCACAGTTTGATCTACACTTATATTTCATGGCGACATGATGGGGCAACGAAAGGGGGTTGTATCCTCCTTCCAGTTGGTTTCGTAGAACATAGGGAGTTGGAGCTTCCTTTAGGTTGGAGCTTAAGAATTAGGGGGTTGTAGCCTCCTTTTGGTTGGAGCCATATAATTCAGGGAGTTGTAGCTTCCTTCATTATGGAGCTTGTAAATAGGGGGTCCTATCCTCCTTTCAGTTGTAGCTGGGGAATTGGGAAGTTGGTTCTTCCAATGAATGTATTATTTTGATATATAAGAAAAGAATTATGTGGTTTTCTCCCATTTATGTTTCCACATGAGATACTTTCCTTGGTGCAAGAGCTTCCCTAATTTGACAACCCGATAAAGATAAATATTCTATTGGCGAGTTCCCTTGACCTTTGTGTGCACGATCAAGTTAGTGGATTCCTATTCCATGCATTCAGGGTTGAGATTTGTCGGTGTCAACTATTTTGTTGTCTTTGAGGTGTCCAACAAGGGTGGAAATTATGGCCGAAGGAGGCCCACATTAAACAATGGGTGCAAGCCAAGGGAGGGGCGGGGGTGTTGAGCTCAAAATCATTGTCACCCACAACCTTGGTGATGGTGTAAGGTCCATAGAAAAGTGGACGAAGCTTTTGATGGGGTCTTGTAAGGTGTTCTTTCTAAAAGTGCAACCCAAATTTATCTCCCACCTGAAACTTATGTGGCACCTGGTGTTGATCATTATGCTTCTTTTACTTGGAATTGGAATTTTGCAAAATATCTTGAACTTGTTGGCAGATGCGTTGGATTCGTTTAATGAACCAGGTGGATTTTTCAGCTTCAATTTGTGCATGGGAGGATTCTTTTTGTGTTGATGCAAGGGGTAGTGCAGCATCCATGGGGCCCAATGGTTGAAATCTAATCCCCACCTGAAAGGGGATGTGGCCAGTTGAGCTATGTATGGATCTATTGTAACTATGCTGAACATAGGGAAGACTCTCATCCCATGTGAGTGGATTCTTAAAATTGTACATGCGCAAAATGTGCATGATCATCCTATCGACGACCTCATTTTTTCCATACATTTGGGGGTGGAAGGCCATGGATTTGGTGAGCTTGGTGTCCAACCGTGACTAGAGGATCGAAAAAAATGTGTTGAGGAACCGGTTGTCTCGATCAAAGAAGATGGTTTGTGATATCCAAAAATGTTCCCACACTCATTCAAAGAAGAGCTTGGCAGTGGCCTTTGCCATGATGCTCTTATTGTAGGAGACCATAATCGCCATTTTGTAAAATCGATCAAAAACCACCAAAGCACACTCATTTCCCAACTTGGTTGAAGGAAGGTTCAACATGTAGTCCATCGAGATGGATTCCCAGGGCATGTCGAGAGTAGGAAGAGGGGTTTATATGCCTTGTTTCTCAATGGATGGTTTGGAAATGGCATAGGCCATGCAAGACCTGATATACTTGTTGACATCCTGTTATATTTTTGGCCAATAGAAATGTTGTTGCAACATTGCCACTTTCTTCTCTACGTCGAAGTGTCCTGCCACCCGATTGTAGTGAGATTCCCGAATCATCTTCGATATCTCACCTAATGGAACACATAGATGGTCCAAATGGCACAACAACCAGTCTTGTAGATGAAAATCAGTGAAAACTGTGTTTGTGCCCAACATGTGGTAGGTAGTGGTGAAGTTAGAATCTCACTCGTAGAGTTGGGGCCATCTAGAGGTCTCATTTCTGCAAGACTATAAAACTGTGGTTAGTGCGACAACTGGAGGTCGATTGAGGAAGTTAGAAATGCGATTGGTTCTCCCTATATTATACTTTATTTTTAGATGGAACTGCTGCAAGTATGTTGACCATTTCTGATAGCAGTCATTCTGCAATTTGCCTTGTGTCTGCTTGAACCGTAAAGGCTTATGATCAGTGTGGATGATTGTCTCTTTCCCAAGAATGTAATTCCTCCACTGGTGACATGCTTGTACAATGTATTACATTTATTTGTCATAAGTGGGGTACTTACATACACTATCTAATAACATCTCACTATGATAGGCCATGAGATGTCCATGTTGAGTGAGAATTGTGCCCACAACATAGTCTAAAGCATCTGTCTCAATCTCAAAAGGCTACTGCAGGTCGGGTAATGAGAGCACCGGGGTTGAGCATAAGAGATTCTTCAAATCATTGAATTATTTCTGTTGTGAATGGCCCCACGTGAATTTTTCCTTGCCATCTCCCTTGGTCACTTGGCTAAGGGCCCATGCAATATGGGAGAATCCCAACCCGAACCTACGGTAGAAATTGGCAAGGCCTAAGAAGCTATGAAGCTCAATGAGTGTGGTCGGGGTTGGCCAGTCATGAATGACCTGGATCTTGGCTGGATCGACATGCACCTCATGATCATCAACAATGTAGCCTAACTACTGGGCCATGTTCATGTCGAAGGATCATTTTTCCAAATTTTCATATAGGTTGTGTTGCCGTAAAGTGTGCAGAACCTGCTGAATGTGCTACAAGTGTTCCGTCCAATTCTTGCTGAAGATGAGGATGTCATCCAAATACATCACCAAAAAATAATTTGTGAAAGGCTGCAAGATATCGTCCTTCATCCTCATGAAAGTTGTTGGGGAATTTGTCAAGCCAACGGGCATGACCAACCATTCAAAAAGACCTTCTTTGGACTTGAAGGCAGTCTTCCATACATCTGTATGCTCTATTGGGACTTGGTGGTATCCAAACTTCAAATCAATATTACTGAAGTATTTGGTGCCCTTGAGCTAGTCAAGGAGATCGTTAATTCATGGAATTGGGTACCGTTTCTTGATTGTGATTTTATTTAGGTCCAGATAATCAATGCAGAGTCGCTAGGAACAATCTTTCTTCTGCACAAGCACGATTGGGTTTCCACAAGGTCATGAGCTTGGGAGGATGTGCCCCTTTTCGAGAAACTCTTGGATCTAACACTTAATTTCCTCATTTTATGATAGAGAGCGGCGATAGAATGTCCCATTGGGTAGCGGTGCGCCGACGGTCAGATAACTTGAGTGCTTGACCTGATAGTGTAGAGGTACCCCACTGGGTGAGGAGAAGATGTCTTTGTATTCCTCCACGACCTTATCCAGTTGCTTTTTATACGTGGAGATACCTGTCATGGAGGTGATGGATGTGGCTTCAACCTTCTGCTCACTTTGAGTGTGAATCACGAAGAAGACAAACTTATTGGTCTAAGAGATGACCTTTCTGCATTTCTTGGTAGAGATCAAGGAAATGGTGGTAGATGGGACTACCTCTGGTATCCTGTATAATTTCCTGTCCAAAGTAATAATAACACTACGAGACCTAGAATCATATACATCATGAAGTTTCCATAAATAAGGTTGGTCCAAAAGAAGATCACAAACTTTAAGGGGGGCGACATCACACAATACCTCATATTTGAAGGGCTTGCTGCCATAGGTCAGGTGACACTATTGGATGATACATAGATTGCTCCATTTGCAGAGCCATCTGATGGTGTACGACTGTGGGTGTAGTGATGTCGGTAGGGCCAACTGCTTGAAGAAATCTATTGAGATGAGGTGCTTCTGGCTACCGCTATCAATGATGAAGCGAAACAGAGTACCCTTCACCCACATCCGTGAATGAAAGAGGAGCTCACATTCCTTTGGTTCATCGATTTCATTTGGATGGACCCTGGTGGTGGTAGAAACGGTGGCACTGGGTTCTACATCAATGATCTGTCTCCATTTTTTGGTTTTGACCTAGAGTCGGAGCCTGCATATGATTTAGAGGCTTTCACCTCGATTACCAATGAATTCTTTGAGCGACATTAAGTGGTGTTATGCTAGGGGCTCTTATTGAACTCACACCATTTCTGAGTGTCTTTCTTTGTCTTCCCATTATCCTTCTTTGTTTGCGGTTTGTTTTGGGCTCTAAAGATGTCCTAAAAACAACCTTAGTTTAACATTAATTTATCAACCCGGAGATTCGTCTTTTATCTCAAGAATATCAACAAAGTCTATGCAGGTAGCCTAAAATTGTGTAGCTAAACCAAATCTAAGTTCATCAACAATCAAGTTCCTCAAACGTTCACCAAAGATTCTAAGAACTAAATAGAATTGAAATTTGATTACTAAGATGCTGTGAAATGGAAAGGAACTAATTAATCTATTGAATTCACTTAACTAGAAAGCAATAATTGAATCTAACTAATGACTTGCAAAATTAACTATCAATTATGAATTCTGATTACTGGAAAGGAAATAACAAATTACTCTATCTGCGGAAAGAAACAACAATTATAATCTAATCGAAAGGGACAACTAATGTAACTTTGCCGAAAGGAACAACTATTGCAACTTTAACTGAAAGGAACAACTATTGTAACTTTAACTGAAAGAAACAACAATTGTAAATCTAAAAAAAAGGAACAACGCAGATGAAAATGTGAGGAACTGTCAAGCAATAACTTCAGAAATGGAAATCATAACAACAATCATTAATAACTGATAGAAATGTCTGTCTTCTATACACAAACAATCATAAAATCATTAACACACTTATGTATTTATCCTTGGCTATTGTAAAAGAAATCTGAATCACAAAATAGAAATAAAACTTCGAACTGATACAATTACAGAATGAGACAGTAGCTCCTTCAGATTGGGCCCTCGGTCTTCAAAAGTACTGCTACGAGAAACTCAGAGCACATAAATGATAAAAACACTCAAAACTTTCATTGATTCCATGGTTGGTAAAACATTTGCAAAAACTGCTTGCGCAGAACAATTCTGAATCTAATTACTTGAATGCATTTTTTCCTCCCCTTTTTTGGATCTATTACCCTCTTATATATTACAATAGTTTGGGTAAATCAAGCTATCCCGAGGATCGAAAGATCCTCAGGATTGCTTTACTATTATAAAATTACAATATAGAAAATKCATTATCTTCAAACTGCTGTGCACCTAAAAAGTCTTCAACCTTCAATAGCTTGCGCATAGCCAAAATCTCTTTGGTTATATTTGACAGTTATTTATTCAATTCTGCAAAAAAATCAAACCATTCCAATCGTAAATTAGAATGTATTTAATAAAACTTTAATAACAACCCTAAGAGACATATTAATCATATTCTTTCCTATCTATCCCTAACTATCTAAAGAATGAATCAAAATCATATCATGAACTGTGGGAAAAAGGAAGATATTTGTACCTTTTTCGTAACCCAACGTTTGGACTAATTTTCCTAAGGCTATCAATCCTTGCTCCACCCTTTGTTCTGCAAGTTTGGGCCACCTTTTACTTGCTTCTGCTGTGAGGGTTTTGTAGACCCAAACTGTCGTGTCTTCTGTTTAAGCTTCTGCTCGATTTTGATGACATATAGATAGGACACGCCCAACGATGAAATGTCCAGAAACTCCATTTATATCTGGATGTATCTATGTAGTCTTCCATGGTACTTGCACACCATATGTCGCTCGGAGTCTTTGATAACCAACTTGGTGCGCAAGGTATGGAAGACATTGGTGAACTCTGGCACTATTTGGTCCCTTTCTTGAAGCAATGTGGTCCATCTTTTATATAAATCGCCATAAATTTCAACATGGTAGTATTGTTTCTTAATATCATCCTTGAAGGAACCCCAAGTGGGTGCAACTACAAATAATGTAGATCCCTCTGTTTCCTTTTTCTCATAGAAAGTATCCCACCAAAATTTGACATGGGGGACGACCTTGAGGAGCAAAAATGTAATCGTTTCTATATCGAAAAAGTTGTGGACAGAAAAATACCCTTCTAGAAGGTTTAACCATTTGTCTACAACATCCGCATCTATTTTACCTTAAAATATAGGAATATAAAAAATGATCTATAGCTTGAAGGGGGTGGTGCCTCCGCTTGAGGTAGATGCGTCGCCTGTTGGAAATCGTTAAAGGATCTGCACAAAGTTATCCATCATCTCGTTCCTTTTTCGTGAGAGGTCTTCCTCAAGATTTTTTTTAAAGGGATCAGCTACCCCATAGTCTCTATTTTCTTCCCCATTGGGTGGTTGTTAGGTTTGATGAGTTCGATCTTGAAAACGCTCAACTGGTTCGAGTCCCAACTGCTTATACCCTGACCCCGTTGGGGACATGCATAGAGAAACAAATGAAGAGCATACCACTCTGATACCACTGATCCAGATTTACGAGAAGAACAAAATAAAAACAAAGATCTATAATATTAACACATATATATAGTGAATAATAACAAAGATATAGTAAAACTTAACTTCAATTAAATGAGAAATATGATGAAACTGTAAAAATTTAGATTGAAACAAGCTTGCTAGAATGGTGGCAACTTATCTCTGAGAAGAGATGTGACAACTATGCTCATTCACAAGAATATGATTACAATGAGGATCCAAAGGAATTTTTACATCAAGCATGAATTCCAAAACCCTATACATCCAATAACCTAACCCTAGGAGATGAAGCGCCAAAAGTCATGCGGGCTCCGTTGGGGTAAGTTGGTACATCAACTTCCCGGGGTCGTAACTTTTGCATACGATCTTCGTTTTAGGGAAACAATAGCTAGTTGGAAAGGTCTATCCGAGGACTACACATTATGCTATCACACTTTAAGTTTGTCTACATTTTGAAAGTGGCGATCCTAAAAAATGTTGTTTCGGGCCTTAAAATGACCCCGATAGTTTAGGACCCAAAAAGCTAGAAAACAACTTCCAAGAGATAAAAAAATAACTGCCAAGATGAAAGTTGTATATGAGCTAACTGGAAGAGGTGGGTGGCCATTGATATCCACCTGGATCAAGTGTTGTTTTGAGAATAATCACAATTTTTTCTCAAGGTTGAAATTACAACATATTTGAAACCCTGGCCTTGACACTTCATACCATTATGGACCAAAAAGTTAAAATCAACCCCTAAATTGAAAAGTGGTTCTCCTAGAATCACCCC
>JZKD02S0806483.1:58438-113626 GCA_000966675.3 Picea glauca | reverse complement strand
TATATATATATATATATATATATATATATATATATATATATATATATATATATATATATATATATGAAATTTTTTTATTATATATATATATATGAAAAAAGTTTAAAGAAATAGAAAAAGTAAAAGAAAAGAAAAAACCATTTAAAACAAATTTTAAAATATAGTTAAAATTTTATTTAAAAAATAAATAAATTATGCTCATTTAAATTAAAAAATTAAAACATGAATTTAAAAATAAAACCTTAAAAATATAAATATAAAAATGTAAATCAATTCAAAAAATAAAAACAAAAAAATTATTTAAAGGGGTGCGATTACTAGAATTGACCTCCCTCACCCCCCTGGAAAACCTCAACCCCTACCCTCTATCTCCCACCCCGACCCCACACTCCAGCCCCTCCTCCACTTAGTTATGCCCCTATCGTCGCCCATTCACGTGGTGGTAGGGGCATATGAGAGAGGAGGAGGGGGTGGACGATAGGGTTAGTGTGGCAGCACAAAGCACAAGCTAGGGTTTGTTACGGGGTAAGGAGGGTGGGTAATTCTCGAAATCACACCTGCCCCCACCCCACCTCAAAATGTTTGTTTTTTTTCTTAATTTTTGTATTGATATGTTTTGTTTTCAAATTTTTGAAGTTTTTTTAATTTATTTTCTTTTGTTTTTTAATTAAATGGTTATATATAATTTTTTTATTTTTATTTTTTTTAATTTTTTTTTTTTAAATAATTTGTTTTACTTTTGCTATATTTGTTTTACTTATTTTGAAATAGATTTTTTTTTTAAATAGATTTTTTGGTGATAACAAATGTTAAAAAAAAATCTCTTCTAGATTATATTGAAATTATGTTTATTTTCCCTTCTTCTTTTTCCTTTTATTTGGAGGTTTCTTTTAAGGTTTTGGTCACAATAGTACCAATTATCAAGGTCACAATTTAAAACAAGTCATAATTTTAACCTCGAAAAAAAAGGGGGCGATTCTAGGAGTGTGAATTTTCATTTCAAGGGTTTATTTTAACGTTTTGGTCTACAACAGTATGGAGTGTCAATGCCACAATTTCAAATAGGTTGTATTTTTTTTGACATAAAGGATTAAGTGATTTTTATTAAAAAAGGGTTGTGTAAACTACAACTTTCAAGGGTACAAAAATCTCAGAGAGTCTATCTTCGGTATCAACAAAAAGAGAATGATCTTCCCTCCTATTGTGAGAAAGTCTAAAAGTCCCTTACATTCTTATACAAAAATTCCTATTTTTTGATAAAGTCTAAAATTCCTATTGTGAGAAAGTCTAAAAGTCCCATACATTATTATACAAAAATTCCTATTTTTTGATAAAGTCTAAAATTCCCATACAATCTTATACAAAAATGCTAGGTATAAATGGTCATAAGAGAAAGAAAAAATATAGAATTACTGATCATAATCTACTGATGCAAGTGAAAATATGTATCCATCTCTTCCCTTCTTTCTCCCTCGGCGTCGAGATGAATTTGTTTCTCCTCGTCTTATCCTACTGCCGACGAATCTATAGAGGCCTCTTGGGAGGAGGGTTCGATGCCCTTGACTCTCCAGATGCAATGTGTGTCTGTTGTTGTGAAGTTGTTGAGGGATATTTTCCAAGTGTTGACGAATAGACCAGATGTGCCCAACATTTCTATTGACAACCTACAAAACTACTGCCAACTCCTCATTCCTCCTGACTTCCTGCGTTTGAATTTGTTGTTGGAGTTGGACATTCATGTTTCTGATTTTCTGTATTTCTCTCTACTGCGCTGTGACCTGAAACTGCACACACATGAATCTATGTTGTGTCGCCACATAGTTTGGAGTTATGGCACTCTAAATTGACTCTCTGTGTGTCCATAACCCACTTGGACTCCATAAATTGTTGTTAATAATATTTCTTCCTTGCTTACCTTGAATTTTTCTCTCGCCATTTTTCATAATATGGATTAACTACTGTGAATTCAATTCCCACAGGCGGGAGGACTGCGCCATTGATTGAAATGATTTCAAATAGAGCGGAGAAGTGACTCGTGCTAATTTAGGTGATGTAGAAGTCGTATCCATGGATTTTGCAAGGCCATATTTTCAGATAGGGAAGCTCACATGGAATGAATATCTGCACAACAAACATGAGCTTATATGAGAGGATTTGATGCGACAAGAGTGTTTAAAATGAGGCGAGAGGATGTCGTGTTTCTAGTTCATGGGAATGTTAACTGGTGAATAAAAACAAGCCATGATGTGGGGTCCAAATATTCTATGGGTCGCAGGGGTCTTCAGGTTTGCGTGACACACTAGAAGTGTGGTTCTCGGTCGGGCCTCATAGATCGAGTGAATTTCCTGATTCTGATTATTTATCCACCAATTTACATACATAGGGCCACTTCTCCCTGACTTAGGGGAGAATCTCATATTTGATTTCATCATTGATTTTTAGAATACTCTATTCCAAATTCTTTGCTACCTTAGGGAGAGAGTTCACCGAAGAAGTTTGCATCCTTAGAATGTGGTAATAACTGACCCTCTCAAATATTTTCTCCAGTTCTCTAATACGTGAGAATATTTTGGAAAGGGTGGGGTGGGGATTTTTTATATTCCTTCGAAGTCCCTTAATGATTAGGTTAAAATCCCAGATTAACACCAGTCTATTGGGGCTTCTGTTGAAGATGAGTTTTTTATGTCCATATAGACCGTGAAAGATTCTACACTATTGTTAGTGGCTGATCCTAATCCCCATGAGAATTCCATAATATATTTTCCATTGGAGTCAAAGGTGGCTCCCCCTGCACCTGCTGCCCTTGGGTTACCTGATGAATCCCCATCAAAAAATAGTATTCGAGACGATTGTTGCTGCTCCCATATATTAAATTTTGAGTCATTGAGTCTGAGATTCCAATCAAATTTGGAGTGTTTTAGAGATAGGGTGGGGATAATCGATGATTATTTTTCCCCAGGATGCTCGATATCCAAGTTTTCTCTACATCTATTAGGTTCACTTGAGGATCTTGAAGAAATGTCTTGAGTGAAAAGACTTCAGAAATTAACCCATAGGATTTAGAGAGGGTGTGTTGTAGGGGGGTTGAAATATCTTGGAATATGGCTTTATTCCATGACAACCAAATTTCTCAATAGATGAATTTTGGAATTTGCCTCCATAATTGTGAGAAGATATGTTTTTTGTTGAAATTTCCATCGTATCTCTATTTTCATTGCACAAAAATTTCTGTGCAATTTGAAGGGAGATTGTAATGAGGGGAGAGTGGAGCATACAATAAATTCCATATTTTTCTGGTGTAAGAGAATTCAAAGAAGATATTTTGTAGTGATTCAGAGGCTTCTACACAAAGGGGACAACGAGAGGGGCCTGCTATTGAATGCGTTGAATATTTTCTATTGTCAATAGTTTCTCATGGACCATAATCTAGATGAAAGTATTTACTTTGGAAAAGGAGGGTCTGGACCAAACAAATGCCCATATTTTTGAAGGTGTCGGCCCTGGAGTTTCTGCAATGAGATGTTTGTAACCTTTCTTGACTAAATACACTAAAGTTCCCCAGCTCTAAGAGTCTTTTGCTTGTTTTTTAATTGGGGTGCAACTTGCCCACTTATTGTAGAAAAGAGTGAAAAGGGCGGAGGTGAATGGGAGGGGGCATGGGTTTCCAACTTTTCCATATCCCATCAAAAGTCCACTTATAGAAAT
This sequence comes from Picea glauca, assembly GCA_000966675.3. NCBI lineage: Eukaryota > Viridiplantae > Streptophyta > Pinopsida > Pinales > Pinaceae > Picea > Picea glauca. The sequence goes on along the minus strand of JZKD02S0806483.1, from coordinate 109,921 downwards.
CCTAGAGGAAAATGAGGCCCTTTGAGAGACACCAAATTTTTTGGGGAAGAAAATTTTCAAAATTTCCCAAAGGATCCTTGCCTATAATGTTGTCATTCCAAAAAATTATCCATACTCCACTCCCAGGGGGCCCTTATAATTTATATTGAAGTAAAGGTGATGAAGATTTTAAAAGTTTCCAAATTGGTGATCCATTAGTATGGGGGAGAGGGGCATCAAAACAATGAAGACATGAGACAATGAAGTATTTAGCGGAGAGCACTGATTTCCACAAGTTTGGAGGGCTCGAGATGAGATGTCATGCTAGTTTTTCTCCTAAATCAATATTCATAAGTTTTGTATTTCTTATTGCAATCCCCCCTTTATCTAAGGTTCACATACTGCATGCCAATTTATTAAGTGATTTTTTTTGGTGTTTGTTTTCCCTCCTTCCCATATAAAGTTGTGGAAATTCCTTGAAACATTTTCGAGAATGCCTTTTGGAGCCAAAAGTCCTGCACACTGAAAAGTTGTTAGGGTAGAGAGGACATATTTGAGGAGGACTATATTACCTATAGGATTCAACCATCTCCTTTCCCAATTTTGGATTCGGGCTATGCTTTTTTTCTAGGATGTTTTTCCAATCCTGAGAGTGAGAAGAGTTCAAAAAAATTAGCATTCCCAGATATTTGAAGTGTCTCCAATTCCCAATGGTAGGAAAAACAAAGTTCTTGATACCACATCTTGGAGGTGCCCTGACATATTCTAGACATATATTATGCTCTTGGTACTATTGAATTTATCTCATGAAGTTGCTAGAAAATCATCTAAAACTCACTTAAACCTTTTTGTAATGATTGCAGAAGTGACTCCTAAGAGGAGGGTGTTATATGCAGACTGTGAGTGATTAATGTCTTTGGTACATCGAGCTATTTGAATTCTTGGTAGTCTTCCCAACCTTTTCTCTTCTTCTAATTTCCTATCGAGGGAGTCATCCATTAGGATATACAGATAAGGGGAGAGAGGGAATCCTTTCCATAATCCTCTACTGGGTTTGAAGAAATGGGTTGGATGACTGTTGATCATTGGAGCTATCCAAGGAGATCCTATACAAGATTTTATCCATTCTATGAAATCCTCTCAAAATCCATAAGCCTTGAGCACTAAGAATATAAATGAATGTTTGACACGATCAAAGGAATTTACCATATCGAGATTGATCACCATGCCTTTATCTTTGCGGCTTCTGCTGGAATGAATTGCCTCCTGAACCAGGACTATAATATTAGTGATTTGTTTGTTTTCTACGAATCCTCCTTGATTTCCAGAGACTAGCTTGGATAGATATGGCTTGATACAATTTGCTATAATGTTTTTGAGGATCTTGTAGGAAGAATTGCAGAGGGGGATGGGTCAAAATCTTGAAAAGTTAGAAGGATTTGTTTCTTTTGGAATTAAATCCAAGAAAGTTGAGTTTGTTGTGCCACCTGCCTTCTTCTTTCTTAGTGTGTGATTCAAAATTATCTTGATATCTAGCTTGATTAAGTCCCATATATGTCTATAGAATATTATTGAAAAACCATCAGGTCCAGGGGATTTATCTTGTTCTAAGCTTCAAATTGCTTGCACAATTTCTACTTCCACAATTTATTTTGTGAGGGTATCATTGTCTTGAGTTGTTATACATTGAGGAATATGTTCTAGCATTTCTTGGGTAGTGAAGTCATCATCATATCTATTATTTGATTGTACAAGGCTTCAAAATGATGAACTGTTGTATCCTTTATCTACTTGATATCTCCCAGATTCTACCCAGAGTTTGTTTATATTTTATTAACTAAGTTTTTTTTCCTCCATTGTTGAGCTTGCTTATGAAAGAAAGAGGTGTTTGAGTCTCCATATTTGAGCCATATGATCCTCGATTTTAATCTCTAATGCTCTTCTTCTTTTCACATGGTGGGGTGTAGTCTCTGATGCGCTTCTTTTTCTTGAACTAGCAATGATTCTAATACTTCTTCATCTTCTATTTGATGTTGGATGGTAGCAATATCCTCTATCCAAATTGCTCTTTCTTGGGTGGGGGTAACATATGGATATTTTTCCCAGTCTTTTAATGCTTTCTTTACTGCCTTCAATTTACTTTCCCATACAAATTTCAGAGAGCCATGAACAATAAAGGACCAAGCCTGATGAACACAAGAAGAGACAATAGGGGAATCTAACCAAAGAGGATTGAAACAAAAGGGAATATGCCCACCATATTGAGGAATGATAAAATAGAGGGATATAGGTTTGGGATCTGAGAGGGAAAAAGGAATGATGCAAGATTCTGTATCAAAGGAGGAGAGGAGGAAGTCACTACTAATGAGGAAATGATATATCCTAGATGTAATGTGGATAAGGCCTAATCATTTATTGTTCAAAGTATATCTTCTTTTTATAGGTTTGATATCTTGAAGGTCCCAATTGGAAATAAGGTCTAAGAGTTTTTCACTAAAGGGGTATCGAACCCTATTACCCCCTTTTTTCTCTCCTTTATGAAGGTGGGTATTGAAATCCCCTCCAAAAATGACTGTGTTCAAATCTATATAATATTTTAAAGCAAACAGAGAGTACCAACAATCTAAATTTTCTGAGTATTGATTAGGCATGTAAACATTTATGAAAGAATACTTGTGATCAAAGTCTTTATTTCCTAAAATTGTTAAAATCCAATTCTTTGCATGAAATGATACCTCAAGTTGCCAAAGATTTTCATCCCACAGAGTTAATATGTCTCCTGATGCTTTAGTTGAACTTAGGGCTAGACCAATGTTATTTTTGAGTGCCTTTTTTGTGCTTTCCAGTGTTGCTATTTCCTCCATTTTTCTCTTTCGGAGGAGGATTATAGAGGGCTTCTCGAGTGAAACAAGATCTTTGAGAGCTTCAACCTTGAAAATATTTCCAAAGCCTCTGCAATTCTATAGAGAAATTTCATTGAAGAGAGTTGGAGGAGGTCCATACACTAGGGAAAGATGGGTCTGGGCCTTTACTTCCTCCATTTTTACCAACATTACTTATGGAGATTTCGATGGATTACTTCTTTCCTTGAGATTTCTCTTTATTTGCAACATATTATCGTAGATCCTTGTTTATTCACATTCCAAATTTGCATGTATTTTCCATTATTATCTCCCCCTCCTCTGCTTATTGCCTTGCAATTCCCTTGGTTGGGTTTCGATCTAGGTGGATTGACTGCTCTATATCTTGTGCCACTTCTTGATTAGCTTCCTGAAAGTTGTCTTCATTGCCAAAATATTCAATGGATTGGGAAATAGGATGAACATCTTGGTCTCTTCTTGGTTGCTGATTCAATACTGTATCTGACATTGCTTCTTTTCCTAAAGAGGTTTCTCCAAAAATCTCAAAAGGGTTTTGGGAGACCGATGGGGGATTTGGTTGATGTGTTAACACCTTTTTCTTTACTGTGGTTTTATTTGGGGATTCTCCCTCATTCGGTTGAGACCCTCTAGGGTTTATATTTAGATCTATTGTTCCATTATTTGTCCTGTTATTCCTTCCTACATTAGCCTTCTTTTTCACTGGTTTCCACCCTTATTCCTATTATTCTTCGACATTTTCTCGAGGATCCTTGTTCTTAGGGAAAATTTGAGCAAAGTGTCCATATTCATGACACATTTTACATTTGAAAGGGAGATGTTCATAGTCCATTTTTTGGATATGGGTCCAGTCATCTAACTTTAACTTGATAGCTTCTGAGAGACCTTTTTACAGATCTACTTCTACACAGATTCTTTCACAGGAGAACATCCTAGATTTGTGTTATGCTCTATCTATAAATTTACCTAAAGAGTCCCCAATACTTCTTAGGACTTCATCCCCCCCAAAATGGAAGGGAAGGTGGGGGAGGAAGACCCAAACAGGAACCACTGAGGGGATATCACTCTTCGGATCAAAATCCAAAGTCCATTGATTTAAATATAGTCCTCTTGGGCCAAAACAATAAGGGCCACTACGGAAAATAAGACCCCTATCTTCTTTGAGCTCAAAGTAAAAAATGTAAAACCCTTACCACATAAAGAATGATTCATTCTTCCATGAATCAAAAGTTTCCTTTTCCACACAATCCAAAGATTGACTTGCCAAGGGGAGGGCCAAAGGCTAGTGAACTGCCATATTAGAGATCTAGAGGCAAAATAAAGGGCTTTCATTCTTGCAACAACTCACATGATTGACAATTCTGGTATCTGGTCAATCTCCTTTACGAATTGGGAGTGCGTGGGTCGTGCATAAGGATTTCCCATGGATATGATCATTTGCTTGAAAGTTTCCATGTCATCTTCAAAGTCCAGTTGGGAATCCATATTCACCCCATCCATAGTGGAAAAAACCAAGGGAACATGCAGTGCACTAGGGTTTCCTCAGACTTTTTCCATAGAGATGACCCATGTATTATAGGTTGTAATTTTAACCCCAAGAAAAAATGTGGTGATTGGAGAGCACCACTTTTTTTGGGGGGGGTTGATTTTGATGTTTTTGATGCAAAAATATGAATTTTTAAGGCTAGAGTTATCATGTTGAGGTCACATTTCTCATTAAGTCGATAACTATGTTTGAATAGAAGGATATGGGTTGGTCAATTTTGTATGGAACATAGTTTTTAGCTTCCAAATTTTCAGAAAACGAGCATATGGAAGTGTTCCTACATGTATTATCTATGCCACCTATTGGATCCTTAACTATAGTGGCAGGTATCATATCATAACCTTTGGGTAGTTAGTCATTAACATAATGTGATAGTGTGACACATCGAGAGTTCACCTTCAACCCTTTACATTTTACCTAGCCACGTACTACTCAAGTGTCATAAAAGAGATCTAGTTCACGGTGAAGAAACACTGGCCTACGATGGTTGCTGGAATAAGACATGTTAGAGTTGATGGGGTAAATTGACTCTCCATTTTTGTCTACAATCTACTTGTGGTGTATTTCTCCAAATAAGAGCTTGCAATATTTTTAAATAGGTTGAATAACCTACACATATAAACTCAATTTCAAATTAGGATCCTGCAAAATTCAATGCACAATTATTCAAATGTATGTGAAAAGGTAGCATAAAGTCAAACAAATAATCAAAATATAAATAAAATTGAAACTTGCTATAAATGGCAAGGGAGAACTTGCTAAACTTGAAGAAATATGGAATGATGAATCTTAGGAATTTATCATTTGATAGTATCACCTTTATTGTCCTCCTGCATTTTATTCAAAGCCATAATCATGTTGGATATATTACACACTCACCTGGGTAATTATTTTCGTAAGGTTGATAGTCCATGTTTAGGGTGCTTCCATAGATGATAATATTTTCTCTTGAGAATATTCCATTACAAATTAGGGTGACTCTTACAAAATAGGGCACCTTCCCTCTTCAGTCCAGTGTTAGTTACACCTTAGTTAGACTAGTGGAGGTCACTCATGCATGGAAACCTAAGTTTTATCACCAACAGTTGCATGTTCACCTTGGTTTCCTCACCGGAAGTGTGCATATCTCATGCATGTGTCCAATAGGGCGCATATCTTGTGATTTCATGTGTTTCTCTCACTTCCACACACATGACTTAGTTAATTGATGATTGCATGGACCAATTAACTAGGACTAGGTGGCATATTACTTTGGTTTATGTTAGTGAGTGTCTAGATCTCTCTATATTACTACTATGGTGAATTAATTACTCATGTAGCTTATATCTATTGTAAATTATACACTCTTTGAGTGTGGAATACAATTAATACAATTATTTCATTTTATTCTCTTCTCTTCTCTCTCATAAACTTTGTGTGTTCATTTTCTACTAGCTAGGTTTGCTGTGAAAAATTCACATGGTATCATAGCTTGTGAGATTATTATTTTATAATTTCACATGGCATCAGAGCATTTATTTATAGGAGAAAGTTTATAATCATTTTTATTTGCAGGTATAGGAGGAAGATATAATCAAATAGAATGGAGTTTTCACCGACAATTCTTCTTACAACGCAAAATTATTTGGAGTGGAAGCCAAAGATTCTACTTCTTCTCAGAAGTAGAGGATTATAACAAATAACCATGGCAACATAAGTAGATCTTGATTCCACTGAAGAGAAAAATTATTTTGTCAACAAACAAGACATGAATCTCGAACTTATCTACATATCTATTTCTCCTGAATTACAATATCATGTAGAGGAGGAATCACTCTAAACTCTAGCTGAACTATGGACCATATTAGAGGTTCTATTTGGGAATCAGAAATATTATGAATATCACATGAAAGATATTGACAATATAGAGCCAACAAAAAAACCATTGGAAGATCAAGCCTCTAAGTTTGAAGAGTATTCTACATAGGTATTTTCAGAACTTTTTGTTCCATTCATTGGAGATGATGTCTACTCCATTTTAGATATGTTTTTTGAATCACATGTGGAAGATATCATGCATGCATTTCAGGATTCACATGCAGACACTTTTTTCATGCACAATGTTTAATCCTAGGAGACACATGCAAAGATTCCTATGCATGCATCGCAGGAGCAATACACATGTGCCATGCATGCATCTTAGGAGCCAAAAAGGGGGTCACACACTTAAAATTCACTTCTGACACTTTTTGAGCATAATTTGCAAAACCAAATTGGATATTTGAATTCCTCTTGGAAAAATACCCAATTTCAAAAACAAAATCATTCGAAATGGAGTCCAAGAAGCGAAGTTATGAGCATTTAAAAAAAAAATCATCATTTTTCTGAAAATGACCACACGATTTACAAAGTTTCATCCAAATTTCACATGGTATGGGATTTGGATATTCTTCATCACAATAAGATAAAGTGGATATATGAAGAGATATAACTAATGCATCTACTTCATCATATCTGTACAAACATCTACATCTTCAACAAAATATTCACCAAGCATAGACTTGCACATTTCCAAGGTCTCCTTGGAGTGAAGGACACAATTACTTAGCAACTACCTTTTGTTCCTTTTTTTTTATGCATTGTAATTTGGGAGGAGGGTGAGGTTCCCATGAGATTTTCCCTCTTTCCTCTCTTTTTCAGTGTTCATTTATTATATTCATTGTACCTAAAATGGCCTTTGTTGTCGGGACCCATTCATCATGTACACCCTAGTAGTGTTTGTTGGAGAAATTTCTATTTTTGACACACTAGTTCAGTGGGAGTTAGCTGACTAGTTCTATTTTAGACTTTCTAATCTTAGATCATCACTATTATGCATGCATTCCTAATTATAGGATGTCAGTTCCTATATGAGTGAATATCACTCACTCATTGATAAGATCATAGTATACATTGATTCTCATTCTTCATTGTGTATCTCTCTTCCTTTTCTTGAAAAGCTTTGTTTGTGTATGCTTTAGCTAGGTCTCTTGTGCAGGTTTCCATGAAACATTGACATGGTATCAGAGCCGAGCTTCTTGGAGAAACCAAGACAATACAGAGAAGAGTGAAAGAGTCCTTGAGTAAACCTAGTTTATGCAATCATCGCGGCCTATCCCTATCGAAAGGTGCAACGATTGGAATCGTCACGGCCTATCCCTTTTGAAGGGTGTGAAGATTCATCCGTCACACTGTGTTATTCATCTGGGGTGTGACGATTCATTTTTTCACAATAGTCACATTGTTTCCTTCTATAGGGTGCGATGACTCAACAACCCTCCAAAAAATGGTTTTCTATAGTAAAATTTTGATATCTCAAAATTCATGATCTGGGTCAGGTGAAATTTTTTACCAGAGACGTATAACATAGGGATGCTCATGCTCACTAAAAATATCCAAAACCCACATCATATTTTAGGATATATAGCTATTATATCATATCTATAACTGTCATAACATCGTCAGTCATATCTTGGAATCCACGATCTGGGATTTCAGGATCTTTTCAGAATCAATAGCAGGATGGAGGTGATGCAACTTATTCGATAAAGTCTAGTGATAATACTCACACCATACAACTATTTTGAATGGAATCCGAAGGCCGCATTCCAACTCAAAAGAAAATGACTATATAATTTGACGATGGCGATAGAAACAAAGCCTACATCAGCGCTTGAGAAGACCATATAGGCGAAACGTAAGGATGAGACCACATGACTGCTTCTTGAGTTAATCTTCACTGATTTCTGGTTTCATGTTGCCGCATGAAAGTCTCCAAATGAGATCTGGACCACCTTGGAAGGAATCTTTGGAAAGAAGGATGAGATGCGAGGTCATATGATTGAGGTAGAGTTGAATAGCTTAGACCCTAAAAGTTTTGATAATATACAAGATTTCTTTACTAAATTTAAGTATTTGTTATTCAGCTTGGGTGAATGTGGTATTGAAAATTCTACATAAGAGAAACAACTTATTCTAATAATCTTGGCCAAGCTAGGACCAAAATATGTTGTATATGTCTCCAATTTCCATTCTGGCAGATGTCTTTGGGTGCAAATTGGAAAATTCCTACGATGGCTCAGTTCATTGAGTCTCTCACACAAGAGAAGAAAAAACTCATATAGATGGGCCTCATGAAATATCCCAAAGCACATGAACTCACCATGCATGATGGAAAAGGGTCATCTAATCAGAAATCAAAGCAGAAATGAAAGGAGCTATTACATCCAAAGTCAAAGAAGGAGGGATATTCCAAACCCTTCAAGGATTCTTCACGTTCCAAAGATTCTTCAAATTCCAAAGGGAAGAAGAATAAGAGAAAACCATGCACATATTTCAATAAACCGAATCATGAAGAATCTACATGCATGAAGAAGCAGATCAATCTTATGTCACAGGTACTTCAGAAAAATAACCTTGGAGACTTCATTCCTGAAGGAGCCAAGAAGAAGAAGGAAGAAGACCATGCACCTACGAAAGGTAATCATCATGATATGGTTGCAATTAATTCCTCATCTGATTCATGGATTATATATTCTAGCACATCACATCATATAGCAACAAAAGAGGAAGTTTTTACTTCTTTGAGTTCATGCTCTAGACCCCCTATTCTCATGGGGGATGATACTCTAGTAGCAATAACAGGAGAATGAGAGTGGAAATCCACAATGGAAGTTTTGAGAATGTTCTACATGTTCCAAAGCTTTCTATGAATCTTCTCTTAGTTTATCAGATCACTCAGAAAGGTAAAAAGATTGAATTTACATCAAATTCAGTTTCAGTAACTGACATGCATGACAATTCCATCATTGCAATTGGTGAGGTGGATCACAAGTCAAGGTTGTATAAATTCACTAAATTTTCTGACAATGAATCCTCTATTCTACTTACACATAAGGAGAGTACTTTGCATGCACCTCCAGTGTAACATGCATATACTCTTGTGCTTCCATCAGTTTCAGACATCAGAGATGATTCCATACACTCAGATTCTGTACATGGAAATAAGCAGGTAGTACAACCAGATAAGAATCCAGCGTCGAAGCTTTAACAGATGCCCAAGAAGGCACAAACCACACTTTAGGAAGTAGGCAACCTTGTAGGGGAATCCATTGGATTAGAGGAGGACTCGATCTCAGCATGAGGATCCTTCTCATGTATTTTCAGCTTCAGAACTTGCGATGCCCATGCATTGCTATATGGTTCAATCCACTGATCTGCAGAACTACAATAAGGTTGTGGGAAATCCATTATGGAAAGCAACCATGCAGAAGGAGTATGACTCACTCTTAAAGAATAATACTTCACATCTGGTTCCACTTCCACTAGAAAGGAATATTTTCAGGTGTATATGGGTCCACAATATCAATAGGTACAAGGCTAGACATGTTTCCAAAGGAATTCACCAGATCCATAAATATTTCTACATATTCATGAAGACTTTAAGTGAGCAGAAGTTTCAAACTTTGTGGGATCGTCTTGCAATCAAGAACACAATTTCCTAGCATCTGCCATTTTCTTTTTTTGATACATTATCTTTTGAGGGGGGGTTTTGTTCCCATGTGGTTTTCCCTCTTTCCTCACTTTTATTCAGTGTTCATCAATTGTGTTAGCACTATGTAAATTTTGTATGGCTGAATAGACAAATGACAGAGGTAATTGTTTCAACCAACTTTAGAGTTGAGGATGCTCAACTCAGAGAGGGATCTCTTGTGTCACTAGGTATATCTATGGAAATCGATGGCTAGATTTGGTTTTTTTTGGGAAATTTTAATAAAATGACTGGAAAAAAGAAGATAACATTTGTGCTATGGGGTCTAGAATAAATAGAACACATTATCAAACCTGAGAACTATCCAGAGGAAAAGGCTATATCAGGCAGTGGGTCTGAGTTTATATCTGAAAATTTTGCATGACATCAGAAGAAAAAGAAACACATAACTACATCAGAGCATTACAGAGTTGAATTCTAAACAAGTTAAGAATAGTGAAACAAAGTCTAAGTTGCTAAGCCAAGAGCATCAAATAATGAATTCTAGGCCTCTAAATCTCCAATATAGACAGAAGGAAGTGTAAATGAAATATATGCTTACATGAAATACGTACTATGAGGGGAAATGGTAGCAATAGGTTTGTCTACTTCTTCATGCATCTCAAGAAAAAAATTCATACATTCTTGAACATCTTCAAATATGACAACCATATTATGTGCATCAAGGCTATCCTCTTGTTCATCAAACAATTCTGATTTGGTTTCATTAAACTTTTGGAAATTTGTTTGAGGACTGCCATTTTGACTTTCAAATGAATTAATAGAAATAAGTTCCTGCTCATAATATTCTTGCAAATGCGAAAATATGACATCATGAACTATTTCACAGTCTAGATTTATCATGGATGTATTTTCAAAACCCTCATCTGTGTCAATGTTGTTTAGAAATTGAACCAGTACGTCATTCTCAGGGGAAGAAAGACAACTTTGCACTTCGTCATGCTGGAAACATTGTTGAATATCCATATTTGTTTCAGACGAATGGTAATGGCCTTGAACAACAATATCTTGAGCTTCTTCTTCTTCTTTTTCAAGCTGATAGCTGAGCATAGGCTGCAAATATGAGCTAAAGTAAATTTTCATGTGATCATCAATATGGTTATCATTACTGGCAAGTCTACTTCTCTCTTTGTATTAACCATCATGTCCGGTGGATTTCTGACTTGAGACATTACAAATATTTTGCTTCAACAATTTGAAAGAAGAAAAACATAGTGGTAAGGTTGTCTCACATGATTCAATACTTTTTCTGGTCTCTTTACCGTGGGCATATTTCTGAACATGCTCGTTTTCAGTTTCATCTTCAACTAATGACTGCACCTCTGAACCGATGGAAAACACATGAGAAGTTGCAACATCTTATTAATTTGTTCCATTGATTTATTGTGATTTTACATCAGCGCAAATTCATTTTCCTCCACAATGATCTTAGAATTCTCTTCCAACAATTCAAATGCAGCAAAGCACAAAGGTAGAGAATTTTCTTCAGTTGACCCAATACTTTTCTCTTTATAACTGTGATATGTAGGTTGATTTATCTCACTATACTGCTGAAAAATAACATCTTCAATATCATAATCATCTTTGTACTTGTCATATACAGGTAGATCACTGACATATGCAAGGTTATCTAACAAGAACAAACTTGGGACATCAACCTGTTCTTCAACAAACTGATTTGTACACTCGTCCTCTTGATTATCTTTAAATGAATACATGAAATAATCAACCCCTTGCTTATCATGGGATGGATTAGAAACTAAATCAACACCTTCTCTTTCAACAAGTGGGACATAATTTTTTGCAACATCATTGGTATTGGGAAATTCAAGAGGGCCTATGACATGGTCAAATCTATGCTCAAGGTTCCAATCAACCATTTTCTGTCCATATTCTCTTTTATTTTCTTTAGCATCTAACTTCTCATCTCGAGTCTGTTCACATGCTTGGATATTGTGTTGAATGTCTTGTGCATAATTGAACATTTTTTGTAAGGATTTAGGTCTCCTTTCCATCAGGAGGAAAGACAGATCTGGATGAAGAGTAGTTGCATAATGGAGCATGGCAGCGGCTTCAGTGGGTCGGATTTCTTCAGACAATTTATAATAGATACTAGAAAACCTTCTACTGAATATAGATATAGTTTCATTGCCTTGCCTTTTCAAGGCATAGAACTCGATAAGTTGTATATCCAAATATTTTTCCTTGCCCCAAAACTTTAGAAAAACATTCTTCAACTCCTCCCACGAGATAATTATATTTGGATGCAATTTTTTAAACCAATCTTTGGTGTCCCCTTTCAAGGATTGAGAGAAGGCCCTCATACAAACATCATCATGGTTAATCTCAAATAAATCTATAAAATTCTCAAACCCTTGGATGTGATTTTCAGCTGAGATGACATTAGGTTCTCCATCAAACATAGGTAGATACTCATGGTGATTTGGAGGGAAATCGTGGAGGACTTGGGGTAGTTTTAGGGGTATGTATCTATGTTGGGATCTGGAGGACGTTGGACTAGGAACAAGGGAAGAGACATCAGCCTTGGCTTCATGGGGCTCATCGACTTGGTCATGGTCATCGCATGGCCCAACTGTAAAACTCTTATCAAAATCAGTGATACAGTGGGGCTATGCATGTGCAACTTTAAGAGGAGGATAAATGATTGTAAGTTTTTCATGATTGTCATCCAAATGAAACAGGTAAAGAAAAACTTGTTTGGCATGCTCAAGGAAGGAAAATAAGTAACTTATAACAAATAGTAAAATGATTTGGAAGAGATCCCATTTTGAGTACCTGTTTTCCTCCATGATACCTTCTCACTCCCCTGTCAAGGGATCTCATCTTCTAGTGAAGTCTCTGAATTACATTTGAAGCTTGAGTGGATTCACCAATAATGTTTTGGAAGCTGGATTATGCATTGAGAATGGAGTCACTAGTGCAAATTCAAATTTCTGGATTCTTCTACCAGTGGAATCACCTTCAAACTAATTTTTTGATGTGTGGAGTCGCTAGAGCAGGAATACATCCAATATGTGCCTAAGTGTCTACTGCTCTCAGACCTTAGAACTCAACCATGTCATTCTTCCCAGGGAAAAGTTTTCAATTTCATCCCCGACAACAACGCCAAAATGTTAGCACTCTATAAATTTTGTCCGACTGAATAGACAAATGACAGAGGTAACTGTTTCAACCAGCTTTAGAGTTGAGGCACTAGCTTTCTCAACTCATAGAGGGCTCTCTCGTGTCACTGGGTATATCTATGGAAATTGATGGCTAGATTTGGTTTGTTTTGGGAAATTTTAATAAAATGACTGGAAAAAAGAAGATAACATTTGGGCTATGGGGTCTGGAATAAATAGAACATATTATCAAACCTGAGAACTATTCAGAGGAAAAGGCTAAATCATTCAGTGATGCTGAGTTTATATCTAAAAATTGTGCATGACATCAGAAGAAAAAGAAACACATAACTACATCAGAGCATTACAAAGATGAATTCTGAATAAGTTAAGAAGAGAGAAACATAGTCTAAGTTGCTAAGCCAAGAGAATAAAATAATGACTTCTAGGCCTATAAATATCCAATTTAGACTGAAGGAAGTGTAAATGAAATATATTCTTACAGGAAATACGTACTATGAGGGGAAAACAAGACTCATATCACTGCCAGTTATAATCTTTTCATAAACAATCCAAAATCTGCCTCTGCATTTATATATTCGTTCTAGCCCCAAAATTTACAAAAGATTTCCTGCATAGAGGGCAGGCTCCTTTTTTCTTCCCGTTTTACATCCTTGGGATGATACATATATAGATAATGTTCCTTCGTGGAATTCAAAACGTTTAGAATTCTCATAATTCTAAAATTATAGATAAGTTACAAGGAGGAATGATTTATAATAACCGTTATCCTATTTTAAAGGGACCGTTAGAAACGGGTTCATCATATCTAGGACCTTTTCTTCGACCACCATCTATCGAAAACATGCTCTTATTCCAGTATGAGAATTTATTTTAGCTCAACGATCTCCTCCTTTAGAGTGATCAACCAGGCTAATTGATTCTCCCCAATGATTTCAGCCGTTTTGGCCATGTTTTCTGTCTTCTGCCATTTGCTCCGTTTCTTTTTCACAACTGGCCTATTGATGATTAGGTCCTTAATGATGGGATTTATATTGAATTATAATCTTGGGTCTATAGCAGGTTTCGTATGGAATTTAGTTGCTAATATATGTACAATTTCCATTTCCTTCTTACTAGTAGATAAACCCGCCATGTTACTTGAATGACCTATTTGACTCGATATGGCTTGATTGGCCTTGTCCATGTATCCCAATATCATAGACACCAAGATGTTCCTTCAGAAATTAGAGAGTCAATATTACGGATGAGATGATACCCTCATACTTGAGAATCGATAGTTATAGAGTTCCAATCATGAATCATTGACAGAGTCACTTGCAGGTACGTTGGTTTACCACGCTTGGCTAATCCATTTCAAATGATTAGCTTTTTAGTTCGTTATATGGCGGCGTTCACTTGAAATCATATGGTTGTGAAGTACTGAACGAGTGAAGCAGGGTGATTCCGACCAACTGTCACCCCCCCACAAGTGGTTGATTTGACGTATTGAAACATGTGACATCGGGGCTTTTGCAAAAGTGGTTTTAGGCAAACCGCCTTTCACCTTGATGTATCTCTAGAGGCATCGTGTGTCCATTTTAAAAACCACAATGGTTTTCCCCAGTCTGCCTTTACATGGTTAAGTCCCATGTAAGTTCACCACCCGATATGGGCCCCAGTCATTGATCTGGGTCGTTTTACAATCAACGGTCTGTCGAGTTATACCTTCCTCCACTATATTTGTCCATACGCTGCCAGATATGTCCTGGTCCTCTAAATTATAAATTCTCCAAACTATCATGCTTCCGCAACGATGTATCTCTTGCTAAATTTTCGATACTTGGATCCTGTCTGAAAATTGTTATGGTGATAACAAGTTGCATTGTACATGAGTACCTAATATGGCCTAGTAGTCGTGACTCATTTTTTACTCCATAGTGATTTTCAGGGGGGGTGTTGGAGAAATTTCTATTTTTGGCACACTAGTTCAGTGGGAGTAACACTAGTTCAATGGGAGTTAACTGACTAGTTCTATTTTAGAATTTCTAATATTATACCATCACTATTATGCATGCATTCCTAAATATAGGATGTCATTTCCTATATGAGTGAAGATCACTCACTCATTGCTAATATCATAATATACATTGATTCTCATTCTTCATTGTGTATCTCTCTTTATTTTCTTGATAAGGTTTGTTTGTGTATGCTTTAGCTAGGTCTTCTGTGCAGGTTTCCATGAAACACTAACAGTGTTCAAGGGGGGTGTTGGAGATATTACACACTCACCTAGGTAATTCTTTTCATAAGGTTGATAGTACAATGTTGAGGGAGCTTCCATATATGAGAATATTCTCTCTTGAGAATTTTCCCCTACAAATTAGGGCATCTCCTACAAAATAGGGCACATTTCCTCTTCAATTCAGAGTTAGTTACACCTCAGTTAGACTAGTGGAGGTCACTCATGCAAGGAAACCTTGGTTTTATGACCAACAATTGCATGTTCACCTCAATTTCCTCACCATGAGTGTGCATATCTTATGCATGTGTCCAAGAGGGTGCATATCTTGTGATTGCATGTGTTTCTCTCACTTACACATGTGTGACTTATTTAATTGATTATTGCATGGAACAATTAACTAAGACTAGGTGGCATATTACTTTGGTTTTTGTCAATGATTGTCTAGATCTATCTAGATCACTACTATCGAGCATTAGTTACTCATGTTTTTAGCACATAGAATTGTAGGGGTCTAAAAGAATCACTTTGGTTTTGTTTTTAAGTCACACCTTTGATACTTACACCATTACCTTGACATGTCACACCTCCAAGTTATACAAAATTTTCTCCTTGTCACCATCCATCCATTTAAGTGTCAAGTCAAAGTTGGGTGTATGTGCTGCCAACTCACTAGGAGAGTTCACAACGTACTCTAAGTACCTCATGCATTCATTTGTCATCATTACAATTAAAGGATCGTGTTAAAGAGGATTTCCTTGTTTTCAAAGCCTACATTTAACCACTTTTAAGGGATTATGTCACATATATCATAACATGTTCCTCGAAGTGTGCAATTCATCTTTGAATCAAGCATTGCGAATCGATAGACAGGTGGTGTGACTGTCCATTTCTTTTGCTGCTAACTTTCAAACTCAACTCCATGATGTTATGAACCTTTCTCACTAAATCGGGCCACCTTTAGACCTCATCCATATTTTCCACTGCTAAGAAACCACATGTCCCACTAAATTTCACCTAGCATTGCAAACTGGCTAATCTGGCACTGCGAACAAGGCGTTATGAACCCTCTGTTCCAACACTGTTGAAATCTTCATCCTCTACATATTTAAAAGCTCAGTTTTGAGAGAGTGGTTCTTTCACCCTTATCTAATTTTAAATGTATGGTTGTTCATTTGCTAAAGAAATCTTAAGTTGCACACATCATCAATGCTGCTAACTGATATTTATACTGATAAAAAAACCCGTTTTAGTATAAAATTCACATTTGTCTCCCTTTTATTATAATTCTTAGTTGTTGTTCCCTATTACTCATGTTGTAAGAGTGTATTGTCTCATACCTCAATGTGTATAGAGTGAGGTATATAAAATATTTGGACACAATTTTCCTTTTGAAAACATTTTAGTCATTAAAACCCAAATTTCCTGTTTCATGCATTTTACAACATTTTTGGTGATGGCTATGTTTTGTAAGCCATGATTATTAGTTTGGGTGATTTCATTTAATCAATATTATTAATATTATGAAGTTTATATCATTTTTGGACACCTGATACAATTTTGGGATGTCAAATATTTTTTCAAAGTGAAAAAGGTTGCTACAGGAAAGTTCACAGTGCTTGGCGTTGCGAACTGGTAGTTTATGACAGTTTGTAAGAAATTAACACACAACAAAATATTTTTTTGATCATAACTTTTGAATACCAATATGGTTTCCTTTGAAATTTAGTGATGGGGAAAAACATGATGTTTTTGAATTTTTGACAAAAATTCAGCCCAACCCAGTTCGTATTTTGGGAGAAAAAAAAGCATCACCTACAGGAAAGTTCATAGCGCATGTTGTCATAGGCACTGCGAACTCTAATAATCTGACAAAATCGAGCTATGGGAAGGTTTCCAACTGTTAGAGAAGGTTCTAATGGTATCCTATGAGTTATTTTGACATGAGGGACATGTGTTCCATGTCCTGATCAATCAACATGACCTGTTTCAAAAGACATTTATCTCATTAGACAAGATCCCAAAAAATATGAATTTATTAGGTTTTTTTTGGAATCTTTTCTAACAAGACTCCTAAATGGAGGAGGATACCATGTAGCTCTTTGGTTTCTACCTCCTTAGGATTTATAAATATGATTCACTATATATGGAAGTGGATTTAATAAGGAAAGGGTTGGAGTGATAGGGAAACGACTGTTACTATTTTGTAAACTCTCAGACTCTGTATATCTAGATGGAGGATTATTGTGTAGTCAAAGATTAACTTGTGCTCCTTTATTTGTTAATTTTATTTGTCTTCTTTCTCTTATGTAATACTAATTGATAAAGGATTTATTAACAACTTTGTCAGTAGAGTTATGCAGTGGATGATTTACTGTGTATTTTGTGAAGCATCTCTTCTTGGAGCAAATGTTTATTTCTTGATTAGAAGGATCCTAATTAATGAAATTTCAGCCATATGAATGTGTCAATCAAGCCTAATGTGAAATTGACTGTTCATATTGATGTTTTTATACATTTTCTTCCATTCATCTTTCAAATATGTGTTGGTTGGATATTATGATAGCCCTTTTTGCTAGAATATAGTCTTTGGCGTTTTCTGCATTAGATCAAGATTTGAACCTTATTAGTTTGATCCATTTTTAAATATAATCACTCATCCAACTCTAAACATTTTGATGGGTATTGGGATTACACTTACAACAGTCTTAGTGTGACTCTTAGTGCTAACATTTTTGGCGTTGTTGTCGGGGAATGGATTGAAGATATTTCCCTGGGAGAATGACATTGAGAAGATCCATCTCTTGATGGTAGACAGGAGCAGGACACAAAATTTGACTGCAATCTTCTACCTGGTGGCTCCATAATCAAATACTCCATTGGAGGAAGGATCCTGCTGACAGAAAAATGAAAAGACGTAAGGGAAAAACCAGGTATCAACTCATTATTTTTCTCCATGAAATTTTGTTGTTCTTCATCTGTTCATTCCTGTATTTCCATTTACATATAAAACAAATTATCGTTTGCTTTTTCTATTTGGACGATCGTAAGCCTTCAACTATATATCCCTCTTTGGAAGAATAAGGTCTGCATTCTTCATGTGTTGTAGATGATGATCATGTCTCTTCACCTAAATCTATTGAGAAGAATGAAGTCCATATCTCAATCCCTTCTGAAATTGATCAACCCTATAGTCATAGGAATTATGAAGTTGATTTACCTACTAAAGTATTTGTTTTACCTTTCAATCAGCTTATTAAACCTCATTTTTATCCCACTGATGTTCAGTCTAGAATTAAAGAGAAAAATTTTAAACCCTTAAGGCTTCCATCTCACCTTCATCCATACCCTCTCAATATTTTTGAGTATCTTCCTCGGTTTACTGGAGAAGATCATATCATTGCTGAGAAGCATTTGGGAGCCTTTGAGAACTGTGTTGATAATTTTGAAATAGTATATAAAGATGTCACCATGAGGTTATTTTCCAAATCCTTGGCTAGGGATGCTTCTTTGTGGTTTAAAGGTCTAGAAGTTTGTTCCATTATTTCATGGATTGATTTATATGATGCATTTTTAAGATACCGGGGAAAGAACAATTCCTTTGATCAACACTTAACTAAGTTTTGTGCTCATAAGAGAAAAGAAGATGAAGCTCTTGCCACCTTCAACAAGAGGTTCCATATTTTTTATTACAACATGCCTTTGGAGATTCAACCTTCTAAGACTGCAACTATGGTTTACTACGTAGTAGCTCAACACCTAGATCTTGTCATTTTTCTAAGAGAAAGGAAATCTTCATCATTGCAACAGTTGTTTGAGGATGCTAAAAAAGTTGAGGAGAACTTTTGGGCTTGTAAGAGGATTCAAGATCAAGCTTACTATGAAGATCTGTGTGCACATGAGCAACAAGAAGAGTGCAAGTATGATTCATATTTGGAACAAAATTCTACTATGTTTTCAAATTTTTCTATAAACAGGGATATAGATCATGTTTGTGATCATTTTCGAAATCAATTTGAGAAGGTAGTAAAAGATGGTTGTATAGATAATTACATATTTGCAAGTAATCATAATTGGAATGCTTTAACTCCTACTATATAATTATCATGTGACCATTTTACTGAAGAGGGAATTTTCACTCTTGATAACCAAGAGCTACTCTCGAAAGAACAAAGAGGTCAAATATTTCTCAGCAAGATGGAATGTATGCAATGGAAACTATATTTTCTGAATCAACAGGCTTCTCGTCATGGTTTTGAAGATCTAGTAGCAGTTTTATTGGAGTCATATCTTTCAAATTCTTTGAAGATTTCATATTTCATCATTTCACCAGCACTTGTGGATGAGTATGATTTTCTGAAGGAGTTTCTATGGATGATTTTATATTTATGATGTTATCTATTAACCAGTGACATATATGGGATTATTTCTGTCATGAAGCTACTTGAGTGGCTGCTGTGGAAATTTTCATTTACTTGAGCAAATTGGTTGCAAAAGTTTGATCTCCAACTTGAGAGGATTGGTTAGAGTAGGCTATGGAGTCATTTACTTGAGAGGATTGGTTAGAGTAGGATATGGAGTCATTTACTTGAGAGGATTAGAGGATTATGATTTAAATGACAGACCTTGAAGTGTTGCAGAGGTCTGGTTGCACAAGTTTGATACTAGATGACTCCATAGCCCAATGGATAAGGAAATGGAATTGCATGTTCTTGGAAACTCATAGGGAGCATGCCATCCCCTGTGGAGCCAAATGTTAGCACATATAATTTTAGGGGTAAAAAAGAATCACTTTGGTTTTGTTTTTGAGTCACACCTTTGATCCTTACATAATTACCTTGACATGTCACACCTCCAAGTTGTACACAAGTTTCTCCTTATCACCATCCATTCGTTTAAGTGTCAAGTCAAAGTTGGGTGTATGTGCTACTAAATCACTAGGAGAGTTCACAACGTACTCTAAGTACCTCATGCATTCATTTGTCATCATTACAATCAAAGGATTGTTTCAAAGATAATTTCCTTTTTTTCAAAGCCTACATTTAACCACTTTTTAGGGATTGTGTCACAGATCTCATAATAGTTTCCTTGAAGTGCGCAATTCATGTTTCAATCAGACATTATGAACTGGTAGACAGACGTTGTGAACTGGCGCTGTGAACTGTCAATTTCTTTTGCTGCTAGCTTTCAAACTCAACTCCATGATGTTCTAAACCTTGCTCACTAAAATGGGACTCCTTTAGACCTCATCCATCTTTTCCACTGCCTGTCCCACTAAATTTCACCTAGCACTGCGAACGCTCTGTTCCAACACTGTTGAAACCTTCATCCTCTACATATTTAAAATTTCACCCCTATTTAATTTGAAATGTATGGTTGGTCATCTTATGAAGCAAGCTTAAGTTGCACCCATCATCAATGCTGCTAACTGATATTTATACTGATAAAAAACCTTGTTTTAGTAGAAAATTCACATTTGTATCTCCCTTTTATTATAATTCTCAGTTGTTGTTCCTTATTCCTCCTGTTAGAAGAGTGTCTTGTATCATACCTCAATGTGTATAGAGTAAGGTATATAAAATCTTTGGACAAATTCTTCCTTTTGAAAACATTTCAGTCATTAAAACCCAAATTTCATGTTTCATGCATTTTACAACATTTTTGGTGATGGCTATGTTTTGTAAGCCATGATTATCAGTTTGGGTGCTTTTCTTTAATCAAGATTATTAAGATTATGAATTTTACAATATTTTTGGACACCTGATACCGTTTTGGGATGCTAAAGATTTTGGAAAAGTGAAAAAGGCTACTACGAGAAATTTCGTAGCGCTTGGAATTGTGAACTGGTAATTTATGACAGTTTGCAAGAAAATAGCACACAACAAAGAATTTTTTTGATCATAAAGTTTGAATTCCAATCTAGGTTCCTCTAAAATTTGGTGTGGAGGAAAATTTTTTTTTTTTTTATTTTCTGACAAAAAATGATCCCGACCTAGTTTGTATTTTGGGAGAAAAGACAAAATCATCACCTACAGGAAAGTTCATAGTGCATGCTGTCATAGGCAATGAAAACTTTAACAGTCTGACAAATTCGAGCTATGGGAATATTTCCAGCTACCAGGGAAGATTTCCAGCTACTAGGAGTTAGGTGGACATGGGGGACATGTGTTCCATCTCTAGATCAAGCAAGATGACCTGTTTCAAAAGGCATTTATCTCATTATATAAGATCCCCCAAAATAGGAATTTATTAGGTTTTTGTTGGAATATTTTGTAACAAGACTCCTAAATGGCAGAGGATCCTATGTAGCTATTTAGTTTCGATATCCTTAGGGTAGATAAAGATGATTCATTATATATGGAGGTGGATTTTGATAAGGAAAGGGTTGGAGTGATAAGGAAAATAATGTTACTATTTTGTAAACTCTCAGACTCTATATATCTGGATGGATGATTCTTGTGTAGTCAAAGATCATCTTGTGATCCTTTCTTTGTCTTATTTCTCTTATGGAATACTGTTTGATAAAGGCTTTATCAACAACTTTGTCAGCAGAGTTATGTAGTGGTTGATTTACTGTGTATTTTGTGAAGCATCTCTTCTTGAAGGAAATATTTATTTCTTGATTAGAAGGATCCTAATTAATGAAATTTCAGCCATATGAATGTGTCAATCAAGCCCAATGTGAAATTGACTGTTCATCTTGATGTTTTTCTGCATTTTCTTCTATTCATATTTCAAATATGTGTTGGTTGGAGATAGTGATAGCCCGTTTTGCTGGAATGTAGTCTTTGGAATTTTGTGCATTAGATCAGGCTTTGAACCTTATCAGTTTGATCCATTTTTAAATATAATCATTCATCCAAATCTAAACATTTTGATGACTACTAGGATTACACTTACACTAGTCTAAGTGTGATTCTCAATGCCAACACATGTATCCTATATCTATTGTAAATTATTCACTCTTTGAGTGTGTAATTCAGTTAATACATTTCTTTCATTCTACTCTCTTCTCTTCTCTCTCACAAGCTTTGTGTGTTCATTTTATACTAGCTAGGTTCGCTGTGAAAACTTCACAAATCAATATATGTTTTCATTTATTAAATCAAAGTTTGGGAAGCATGTAAAATTCTATCTTCAAATACATTTTTGAAGTCCTTTTTTAAGGTAGATGATGTGGCTAGCTTACATTGGTGCACTAATGAAAATGTTCTACCAAACACACTAGTGCATTGGATTTTGTTGCAAACCGAAAATGTACATATAATAAAACCTTTGTAAAGGAAAACCTCCACAAAGTAATAATTGTGAAGGTTTGCACTTCTATTCACTTAAAACTATTATAGATGTGCAATTAGGGTAGTATAGCACACCAGTGTAGTTAAATATAACAAGGGCATTGTGTGCCAATTTATTTTTATTTTTTTTAATTACCATGTTTTTTCATTAATGTGACCAAAAAAAAAATTAAAAAAAAAGAGGGATTTTTATTTTATTAGACTGAGTTAAATAAAACCCTAATCCCTAATCTATATTTGTGTCAAAATTTAGAAGAAGAATTGTACAAGAGAGATTTACCAAGTAAGAGATTGTAGTGGACATATTTCTTTAAAGAGTGTAAGAATTCATTGTGGGTAGCATACAAATCTACAAAAGAGAAATTTTAGGTATGTAACTTCATTCTCTTCATCTCAACAAATTTTTCCTCAACAAATTCAAAAATTTTAATATTTTATTTATTTATTCCTATTCATATTTACAATTCATTTAAATAAATTAGAAGGGTCAACTTGCAAACCTTAGCTTTGTTGTTCCCTCCCTTTTTTTTATGTTGTTGTAAACCCTAGCCATGGGGGTTTAATTTCTTCACCCTTTCAAAGCGATATTTGTTTTCTAGGAGATTCTTGTTTTTGTTGGCTTCAATGGTTATTTTAATAAAAATAGGTTAATGGATTTTGAATTACAAAACATGTCCATGTCATCTTTTAAAATGTCTTTCAAGTTGTGCAATACATACTATACAATAAACATGCATTGAAGTGTTTATTACTACACAGCACACCTATTATCCTTATTAGTTTTTTTTCTTAAAATGTTAAATTTTAGATTTCAAGTTGTGCATTATACAATAAATATGCACTAATGTGATTATTATTGTATATAAAACCACTTGGACCTATCACCTTTGGATGAAAACATCTTCGGTCTTTATGGTACACAATGTAGAATATATAGTGTCGGTGTGTTTGTGGCTATAGAGTGCACCAACAGGCATGAAAACCCACAAATATATAAATGCATGAGAGTTTTTTTTAGTTGCACATCAGGCTTTGTGGTGCTCCTTACATAATTAAATGCACTGGTGCATATTCTTGTATATGCTGCACCAATGTATATAACTGTACAATGCACACCTTTTAACATGAAAATAGTTTTAGGATAAAATGCTCTACTTAGTTTGTAAAACATATTTTATAAATTGTATATTTCATTATGTGGGTCTTTTGCTAATAGAAGATCATGGGAAAACAATTTACAATAACAAGCATGAGGGAAGAGGGAAGCATGTTCCAAGAAGATAATATGGCAAGTTATTTGATGTTTTAATATAAAATTAATAAATTAAATTAATTTGTATATTTAAATGATGTATATTGGTTAATGTGTGTCATGCAAAGAAAACACCGGAATTTTTTTTGATAAGATCGTTCACAATCTGAGTGGAAAGAGAATAAAAGATTCATGGAAATGTTGCAAACAAGGGAATTAGGTGGATGAAAAGGCGATAAACATGAATATTTTCTTTGAATTTTTACTAATAATGTACTTCTTAACAATATTAGCCAACAAGTTTCAAACATTTGATTTCACATATTTTGAGTGTTGTGTTGGGACCAATAATGAGGGAATATAAGGCCCTCCTAAAAAAAGAAAAATTATGAAGGATGTAAACATTGATGAATTGGTCCTCAGTTCATTAGGAGTGGTGATCAAAGTTAATGATAAGGGGAATTTTTTTTACAAAAATATGATGGATATAGGGGAAATAATGTATAGATGCTTTTTTCACTTGCAGTACAAAAATCAATAAAATGAATTCAAGAATCAAGTTCTATTTAAACTACAACAACATTTTTTGAAGCAATGGTCAATGAAACCTATGATACACAGAACAACAAAATCATACAATAAAATAAAAAAAAGAAAGTATTATTTCTAAATGTGTTTTTCTATAATATGTATATACTAGTCCAAATAATTACCAAATTAATATTTCTACTATATTCACTTTGATATAAATATTAATAAAACTTTTTATCATGTTTTTTTTTGTTTTTTAGGAAGATTACAAAAATTAAATACGTTAAGTGAGCTGATATCCAAAACATGCTAGTAGGGATGTCCCAAACAATGTACAAGAAGCATTGGTCAAAGAAATAAGAATAATTGAATCACGGGAGAAGCTATACCAACAACAATATGCATCAAACATATGTAATCACTAATTTTTTTACGTGTAATTAAAGAGATTAATTATCACATGAAAAACTAATTTTTGGTTATTCATTGTGGTATAAAAGAAAATAAAATGGAACCCATTCAATGCATAATACAAGATGACAAAGTAGAAAAGGGTTGATTGCAAAATTAATTAGTTCTATTTTTCCTTATTTAACATTTAATGTTTGTTTTTTTCTGGGTTACAAAGCCCAGGGAAAACCCTGAAGTACTTCCCCTCATTTCAATTTTGGTACCCATGGTAAACCATATAATATTTAGGGAACAAGGCCAATCAACAACAAGGATCGAAGCCATTACAATAATGCACTTATTGTGGGAAGTGAAACCAGGTGGGGAGGATAACAATCATTCCTCTCAACCACCCGAGCTAAACCCAATTGAAAATAACATTTCATATTTGTTATGATGCTTATATTTTAGTTAATTTACAATCATCCATGAATGTATTTTACCAAGTGATAATGCATAAACAAGGGCCATATGAGCATTTGATTGACATTAGATCATGTATAGATTGTGAGTATATGTTGAAGTATCAAGGGCTAATTGAACAATTTGTAAGTAGCTATGTTGTTTTACTTCTCTTATTTTATAATTAATAGAACACGAAGAAACCTTTAATTATATCTATGCTTTGTCATGGAATATAAAAATTATCAGAAGAAACATATGGAATGGAGCAAAAAAAATACATGTTGATAGATAGCATGAATAATGACTTCAAAAGAATGCATACTATTTATGAATCACTCATTTCTATGACATGCTTTCAATTTTCAATAATGTATATTATACTATAAATGTAGATACACACATTACACTTTGTTGAACTTATGCTTATACTTGGGGGGGGGGGGGTTGAATCGATATATGATACTTTTTACTTTATTTAACCATTCATTAATCATTCATTAGCTGAGAAAAAATAATCACATATAAACTCAAATCACAATGCACATAGTTTAACAGGGAAACCCTTGCAGGATGAAGCCATAAAATTATATTTATAAATGTATGTAGGCACCAACCTACTATTACAAATATTGTAGGCACCAACCTACTAGATACACCAATCTCATTAACTGAGCACCAACTCAACAAGATGTAGGAACCAACTGTTACAAGGAAAATCTCTCTATGGCTAGGGGTAAACCACAACAGACGGAATGTCTGCATAAATCAACTCTAATACCAGATATGATATATAAACAAATATCCTAACAAGACAACATGACGATCCTACCTCGTCCAGACATTTGATGAAGTCCACTGTTGAGCACTTCACTCAAAGAAATACACCTGCAACTTGTCCTCAACAACCAAGAAACACAAGCATACAGTGATAATATATAAAGTTATCATATTCTATAGCATAATCCATCAACATTCCTAACAAATATGCTTATGGAATAACAATTCAAATATTTTCAAGATATTAATTGGATTAGAAAAGAGTATTTATATTAAAATGTAATCAACAGAAATGAATAAATTACAAACTTTCGTGTCAGCATGGTTCAGAACCAAGAAACTAAGTCCCTTCCAGCTAAGCCTCCACCACTTCAATCCTCCACCAAAGGAAAGATCATATAAGAGAGACAATGAGGTTCTCAGTCAAGTAGGAAAGAGCTTGGGGGATAAACAATGTGTTCATACTTACAAGGACAAAGGGATGTAGACTCAATATGAAGTGAATAATTTATCCAGAGTAACTTTGCTCTCAAAGTTGAATTCTTCTCCTCTTTTCCATAGCTTGGATATGGCCCATTTATAGCCTTCAAGTGGAACTGAAGGGCTGAGTCAGAACGTTTCCAGTATATGGAAGGTCAAGGATCATGGATCTCGTGATGTGACATGGAAACCCGACACCATTTTTTAATTTTGGGCACAAAACCCGATGCGCCCTGGCTGTAATGGTACAACTTGTGTATACAAATGATTTATAATAGTTAGGACATGTATATGTGGAAAAATATTGTATTTATCTCTGGGATTTGCAAAAAGGGACTTTAAGTCTACATAGGGAAATGAAAAAAGGCCTTCTGAGCAAATTTGCATACGTTGAGGAAAATCTTGCTATAACAGATGCCCCCTAATGTGTGAGGTCAGAGGAGTATCTACGATGGTCAGAATACATTATAATACCCAGAAGTGGAGTAATGGGGACCCAACTAGAATAACTAGTTGCTCATGAGAATATTGTAATTTTTATTGACTTTGCGCACATGGCTGCCAATTTGAATTCCAAAAACTTGTTCATGGCCATGAGTAGGAAATACAAAGGTGGCTACATGCCAAAGGCCGTCATAGTCACAAACAAGGCCCATAAAACTAGTCTCAAAATCAATTTGAAGATGTCTGTATACAATGGAGTACAATATGATCCTCCATGATCACTGAAGTCACATAGGTATTGGTCCAATGAGAGATAGCAACAACTCAGGAAAGTTGTGACTATAAACTGATGTCTTCAAGTCTTCTACACGTTTTGCCAAAGGGGCAAGTCTACATCATGTGAATACAAGAGTTGAGGTCGAACACAATGAGACTTCGTTTGATTACTGGTCATTAAGGTATAATGTTAACAAACATGATACAACCTACCAATAATGAAAGTAGGTATCAAGGAACCAAGTACATTATTACAAGTGTGAATAAAGGTGTCGGGTTTGAACACTTGAAGAATCCATCGATCAATAGACATTGATGTATTCCCAACTGTCGATGGCAGGAGAAATTTCCACTAATGACTGCAAGCCTCTAAATACTCATAGGACTCTAGGTATCATTTCCATAATAGATGGGTTGAAGTTGATGGAAGGAGACATGCTGAAAGGAGAGCATCGAGGCATTTCTCATCATTCAACACGAGTTACAAAGTAGGTTCTTGATTATTTGGAGGAAATCGGATGAAGAACATGTTCATGGACCAATGAACCTATGTGTCTTTCACGTGTTCCAAATGCAAGCGGTACACGAAAAAGACCCTCTGAATAGCAACCAATAAGGAAAAATGCTGAGAAAGGCGAGGAAACCACCAATAAGGATAATGGAATCTAATACACTACATGAGTCTCAATGTGTGAATATATTTATTTCCATTGAACACAAGGGAAACCACCCAGTCAGTGAGCAATGATGAAATTTTGTCTGTTGGGTTCAAGGATGCCTACCAATGAGGAAAGTAGGACTAGGGTGCACAATAGGACTACAAATTCATGTAATTATGAGACACAATGAGGCTATGGTCGACATGAAAATTCAAGAGCTCTGAGGAATGGTCGATACAGGTTGATAGACATCCTTTGAACACAAGCATGAGACATATGGAAGACTTTGGCAACATAGACTCAATGATGAAACTTTAATATGCAGGAGACATCAATCAAAATCTCCATGGGGATTTGAAGAGTAACCAATTGGGGGAGTAAAATCTACGTAACGAGCTCAACTTACTAAGGTCATGCTAAACCCAAAATTTTGATGACACGTGGACTCAAAAATTTTGTGCTCTATTCAAAGGTGACACAACTACTTCCAATATCAGATAATATTCTTTTCCCTCCCGTATTTTTTTGTTTTTTCATAGTCAAATGAATGCTATGATACAGAGGAGGAAATGAGTGTCACAATTAAGAAAATAGTTCTAGCAGTGGAACATACCTATGCTCAATGCAAGGAGGTGCATGTGGGAGATTGACACTTGGGGGAATGTTTTTTCTTGGGTATAGGGTGTCAAGCTGCAAAGGATATAAACAAGGATTTGCTTGGCTAGTGATGAAAATTGCTGAGGTGTAATGAAAAAGTGGGAACTGACAATAGGCTCAATACTGCAAGCAAGAGAATGAGATGCAATTACAACTTAACACCAACAAATGTCCTTTTTCGTAATATTAGTCTACTTGGTTTGAAAAAGGGGTAAAATCGCACCAAATAGACGTCCTTTCAAATCCAATTTACCAGTGTGAAAGAGACAAGTTCACTCGACAATCTTTTCACCTTTTGAGAGAGTCGAAAAAGAGATTAAATCAGACTCGTTGGGAGTTTTATAGGCGACATGTCATGGGGGGGGGACAAGGATCCCATTTAGGATTTATGTGAAAGGTCATCAACTTACAAATAGCTGACACAAGATTGGGAAAACCCAAAATTTTCCAAGTAGAGGGGGCTAAAATACTCACGGAGGTTACCTTCCCAATGATGTATTGGAGAATGCCTCTTATTTGAAAGGGAATAGGAGAAGGAATATGATACCCCACGAGACCATCCTAGTCAAAGGGAACCTCTTGAATACTTGGAGGGAGAGTACTCAGAGAGAGTAAAACTTGCCCATGTTCAGAAGGTGTAGGACTAGAAATGTTAATGACATGGTCGAAATATGTTGCACTCCTCAAAACGAGAGTGGCGTCAGGTGAATATTGCATCGACATGACTGTTGTGTCAATCAAAGGAGAAATAGAATGTTGGGAAACCAAAGATGACTATGAACCTGAAGGGTTATCGGATAAGGACTCCACTTCTTCTACTACGACAATAGTAGGGCACAAACAAGTTAAATGGCCTCCTTTGCAAAGCCTACAAAAGAACTTGGGCTTACGCCCTAGACGTCGAGGTTTATCAATCATATGAATTCCCCCAGCATCACTCACAATGGTTGGTGACATGCTCTCAGTGTGACTGTCAGAGGCTAGTTGTTCATCCCCCACATGATGTATAGAGGTTGGCGATGATTCTCTAGCACAAATGACCAGGGTTGGATATGTGATGTTAGTATAACTCACGATGACTAGATTTGTGCCCCCAGAATGAATTGCAACGACTGGTTGTTAGTATTCAACATGGCTTGCAGAGGTTGTTGACCAATCTCCAACATGACTAGCAGAGGTTGGGGATGGAATTCCAGTATGAATTGCAGTGAATGGACTGGTGGTGGCGGTTAGTTGTGGCATTTGAGACCAAGGTCCCAGGAAATACTAGTTTTGAGAAAGTTCAGGCCAGGAAGGATTCTATTCTACACCCTGTCCCTGTCTGGTAGGGTAGTATCCTTCGCTTACTTGATCCATAGAGGTTTGTACAGGAATCATCACCGAAGAAAATGTCTACGAAGAGACAAAGGTGTGACACAAGTTATTCAGGTGAGGATATATATTTCCCCCATATAGAGGGATGTCGTGAAGGGGGTAGCTCGTACCATAAAATCGATTCCCTCCGTATGAAATACCAGAGGACAGATGGAGGCCCACCATAGGAAGAGCATTTGTAGGAACTGGCATAGCGGACGAAGGATACAGGGATGGGGTGTAATAAGTAGAATAACCACCCATTTGAGAATTTTCTCCTGGTGGGATGAAGCCATGATTGGATCCATAAGAAGGGAGATTCCAACATCCCACAGTGAGATTCGATTGAGGTATATGAATCCTATCAAACATAAACATAGATAGCAGAGCCATCGTGCCCCCGGATCCAAAACCAAGATTCATTTAAGAAGGTGAGGGAGAGGATGGAAAGGGTGAATGCATGTTTGGCATATCAAGAGGAAAATGATTAGAGACCCAAGGCATTGACTAAGTATCATATTTATGCATACCATCATAAAACACAGACGGATTCATCCCCATGAAATGAGCGAATGTCATGGGAGAGGTAGCGCTAAATGAGGGAGCCAAAGGGAATCCACTATCCATGATAATGAAACTCATGATGCAATACAAAATCCTAATGTCAACTAATAACCAAAAATAACACCAAAATAAAATAAACAAGGGGCCAATATGCACACAAACAGGATAAAGTCGTTGAAAGGGGCATCCCTTCCTAAAGTAGGTATTCCTYGCCCAAGAGGGGCCTGAGACTCCCTCCAAAATATCAGAGGTATTAGAATTAGTTATAAGGGCCCTTGTGGACTTAAAAACCAGTCGTCTAGATCCCCCCGAAAAGGTAATCCTCCATAAAGGTCGTGTGTTRTCCGACCCTTATCTGACCCAAGGTACCTGCAGAATAACCCCTGCAAGTAACCTATGTGGTACCTATGTCAAACAACTAAGCAACCACGGTATAACCGATGCATAATCAAATAGTCATAAGTCATGTATATTGTATGGGCAGGGTAAAAAATCCCGAAACCTCGAAAGCAYCGCCTCTCACAGAGGTGAAGGTACTAGCAAGATCCCCATATATGAATAGATCCCCCAAAATATATTTGACGCTAAGAAGTTATTGGGGGGATATCCCCTCAACCAAACTCACATGAGCTCGTGCTTAAATAAGGTGTAAGTCGAGCCTCCTGAATTCATCAATTATACAATGGGTTTCACCACTCCCTTAGTCAGAAACATATGTTGATTTAATAGCCTTGGAGAAGTTTACTCACACAATCCTATTCCA
Organism: Picea glauca; assembly: GCA_000966675.3. Classification (NCBI taxonomy): domain Eukaryota; kingdom Viridiplantae; phylum Streptophyta; class Pinopsida; order Pinales; family Pinaceae; genus Picea; species Picea glauca. The sequence continues at coordinate 78,675 of JZKD02S0806483.1, read as the reverse complement.
AGGCTCTAAATCCTAAGCTAGTTTGTGCACCCTAGAAAATAAAATTATTTCTAATCAATTTCAAATTATCAGCGTTGCTTTTAGTGGCCCTGATTACTTAAAAAAAGTGTGGTCTTGAAACTAATGATGTTATGACTCAACAAGTAAAATAAATGAATATGAATAAAATGCAAAGTCCTAACTTCAATTCCCAATAAATGATAAGCTTTTTAAAATGCAATTTTCAATTTAGTTCTACAATTCCAAATAAGATGAAATCTTTCTATACATGTGTTAAGGTCAATGATAAGGATCCAAAATATAAAATGCCAACAATGCAACATGCCTAATATTTTTGTATTTTAAATATAAAATAATGAAAATGCAAGGACTAAACAACAACTTGATATAAAAATTCTACTGTATGTAAACAAAGACAAACCAAGTAGGATATCAAGAATAAAACACCCAGCCCAAGATGCAAGGATAATCAATTAAAAGGATGATGAGAAAGGAACCACCCAAAAATTCAACCAAATAAAGGTTTCGTATCATTCCACAGACACTTAATAGTCATAACAGAGACCCAAGAAGATTGAGGAACCATAAAAAATTGCCCAACAAAAATCAAACTCAGCAACCAAACAGAAAAGGATGATGTATGCGACTGTTCATGAGAAAACCGCATATATACGCCTCTTGCAGAAGGACATCACACATATGTACACAAATTTCAGTTAAAAACCCACGTATATGTGTTAAAACACTACCAGGCTAACGATAATGATAAGAAACTTAGACTCAAAATGAACAGAGACTATCAAGTAGTCAGATGACAAGAAAATCAATAGAAACGAGAGCAATCAAAGGAGAAAAACACTCCAAACCTCGAAAAGAAGATTCTATCCCCAGTATGGTTGCCAATTCTATCATGAGGAAAATCTCTCTATGGCTAGGGGTAAACTACAACAAACAGAATGACTGCATAAATCAACTCTAATCCCAGGTATGCTATATAAACAAATATGCTAACAAGATAAGATAAAGATCCTACCTCGTCTAGACGTTCGATGAAGTCAACCATTGAGCACTTGACTCAAAGCAATACACCTGCAACTTGTCCTCAACAACCAAGAAACACAAGCATATGGTGATAATATATAAAGTTAGCACATTCTATAGCATAATACATCAACATTCCTAACAAATATGCTCATGGAATAAAAATTCAAATATTTTGAAGATATTAATTGGATGAGAAAAGAGTATTTTTATTAAAATGTAATCAACATAAGTGAATAAATTACAAACTTCTGTGCCGGCATGGTTCATAACCGAGAAACTAAGTCCCTTCCAGCTGGGCCTCCACCACTTCAATCCTCCACCAAAGGCAAGCTCATATAAGAGAGACAATGAGGTTCTCAATAAAGTAGGGAAGATCTTGGGGGCTGAACAATGTGTTCTGACTTAGAAGGACAAAGGGATGCTGACTCAATATGAAGTGAATAATTTCTCCAGAGTAACTTTTCTCTCAAGGTTGAATTCTTCTCCTCTTTTCCATAGCTCGGATATGGCCTATTTATAGCCTTCAAGTGGAACTAAAGGGATGATTCAAAACATTTCTAGTATATGGAAGGTCAAGGATCATGGATCCCTTGACGTGACATGGAAACCTGACACCATTTTTTAATTTTGGGCACAAAACCCGATGTACGCGTGCTGTAATGGTGAAACCTACGTATACACATGTTGTATAATAGTTAGGGCGTGTATATGTGGAAAAATATTGTTTTTAGCTCTGGGATTTGCAAAAAGGGACTTCAAGTCTGCATAAGGAAATGGAAAAAGGCCTTCTAAGAAAATTTCCATAAGGTGAGGCAAATCTTGCTATAACACCAACCTACTGGAGACACCAATCTCCTCAACTGAGCACCAACTCAACAAGATGTAGGCACCAACCTACTAGGGACACCAATCTCCTCAATTGAGCACTAACTCAATACGATATTTGTAGACACCAATCCAATATCTTCATAGACATAGTACTTCTGACTTCACATGCATGCTTCATTCCACAAACAATCCTTCAAACCTTAGTAAGCCTCATAGCACCATTCACAGAATGTAATCACTGACATAAACATCCATTGATGGCAACATCATAACCTCAAAATAGTGCACAAGACAACATCAAATAACTTTAGTCCTTCATAGTGCACCTTGAGAAGAAAAAATACCTCAATAAAATACCTTAGACTTATCTTGTGCCACACCTTTATATCCCAGAAAGACACCACAACACCTTTAACGCACCTCATATCACTTCTATGCACCTTAGACTTGATTTCTTTCTTGGTTTCTCTAGAAATGTGAAAATGTATCCTATATTAATAGTAATTATGTCCCCACTTTCAGGGCTGACTTGTAAAGACTAGCTGAGTCGACCTCAATTTTTTGGCTGTGTTGTCCGATAAAAAAAATCATATATCCTCATTCCTAGGGAGTTCGAGGGAATGTCATATACCATTGGAAATGTATCAGAATAATATTTCCAACCATATAACTTGTGATCCCATTTGAGCTAGGTATGTAGGGTACAAATTCCTTCAAATATAGGGTATCCAAATTGATCATCAAAAATAGAAAAGTAATACTTTCAACAATATCCATATTTCAATATTTATCTTGGACATATGTAGGCTTGTAATATTTATCTTGTACATATGTAGGCTCCCCTTGTATTTGAAATCAATGACAAAAATATTTCCAACAATATCCCCCTTTGTCATTGATGGTGAACTTTAGTCAATTCTGTAATACTCACCCTCTCTACAACTCTCCTCATGTATGCAATTATTGCTCTTTCTACAACTTCTCCCCCTTAGAAATTAATGGAAAAGGGTTTCTCCCCCTGAGCTTGTGCTTCCCTTCAAGCAATCCAATTTGCAGTTTAAAAGTATATCTCTAATCAATCATTATCAAAGTTATCTCTGCTACAAGTATCCAACACTGATATTTATATTTTATTGTTTTCATTGATCAAACCTTCCATTCAAAAGTTATAACATTGATATTTTGAATGGGGTGAAGCTTTAGTAATGACTTTATTTGAATATGTTTCTACCTCCTCATTCCTTTCTGACAAGGACCAATCAGACAACTTATCTTATCCAAAAGAGTAATGTAAACTTGAATTTCCATTTTCACAAGGAAATGTCCCATGGCTTACCTTTTCTAGAAACGGGGTGTACATTTCTCTCGAGTGAGAATCAAAACAATGAATATCCATGCTATCTTCATCTAGATTATCACATCCTTTCTCATAAAAAACAATTTCATCTTTCCTTATTTCTTGATTTTGCTTCCTTTTCCAAACCTTTGAGTATTCTTCTCTATGCTTGGTAAGAACATCTTCTTCCTTGTTTTTTTTAGGAGGTTCAACTATACTGCTTATAAAGTAATGTATTATGTGCCCATATTTATTTCACTTATAACATTCAATATTGTAATCGAGTAGGGGAGAAAATGAACTTTAGTTTCTATTAGAAAACCCATGAGCGATTTTGGTTTTGTTTCTCATATAATCATCCTTTGAGGTCTTATAAGAACCTCTATTTCTATCTTTCACATGATCACTTCTTGCATAAACTCTACTATCTATTTCCTTATGACCAACAATACTGCAAGAAAAATAATAACTAAGAAAGAGATCTTGGTACCGGTTTGTGAAAGGTCTTATTGGTGGAACAACTCTTGTGAACTCATTATTGTTATTCTTGTGAGAAGATTCAGGTTTCTAATGGTCATCAATTCCTTTCCTACTACTTCTTTCATTGTTGATGGAGCCTTTGAGAATATTGGCATAGATTTTAGACTTTTCTTCATTTTCCTTTTCTGGTGGCTTTATGACCTTAATGTTTGCATCTCCCTCAGGGGTCTTTTTTTTTTCTTTGTAGCCAAGGAATATCTTGATGAATGGTGACCTTTGGAAATTGAGAATATTGTCTAATATTTTATTACTTTTTACAAACTTCAAGCTTGTATTCAACTGATCGGTTTTTTTCTCTAGTTCCTTTCTTAAGGAAAAATTTTTAGCCTCTAGCTTCTTGCAATTTTTTTCCTTTTCATTCAGCTGGCTTCTGACCAATTTTTATATCCTTTTTGCTTCTTCTAGTTGAGTCTTCAGGATGATAATCATCTTCTATATTTCTTCAATATCACGATCCTTCTCTTTATATTTCTACAATTGCTTTTTCCGCTTCCTTTTCTTAAGCTCGTTGTTGGCCCTTGACCAAGTTTTGTGGAACACTTGGTCACATTTGACCGTTTTTGGGACTTTGACATCCTGTCGAAGATGGAGCGCCAGACGAAGCAGAGATCATGGAATCTTGGCCCACTTTCGGGCCCCTTTTTGGGTTTTGGGACAATGTAATGGGAAAGGCATGTCGGCTCGTGGGTTCACCCGTGCTTAGGCCCACTTTTGTATGTATAAATAGATGTCTAGGCGAAGTAAGTAAAAGGACGGTAGCCTATCTATGTGATGTAAGCTAAGTGATAGTAGTGCTATGTGTATGAATGTAGAAGGGTTACAGAGCTAAGTGCAAGTTATTATAGAGATTATAGAAGTCTTTGTGCTACAACGCAAGGAAGAAGGATCTAGCGAGTTGCGCAGATCTTCTGTCCTGTGTGCAGAAGGGTTTTTGGTGACTGTGTGTTGTAACCGATTGAAGAAATTAATAAATAAGAAGAGTTGGTGGATGTAGCCCTAGGGTAGGGGTGAACCACGTACATGTTTTGTTTCTCTACTTTGTGTGATGTATCGATGTGTTTCTATGTGATGAATGTTAGATAGATTTGATGTTTCTTTGTGCCTAATCATTTGAATGAATTCTAGATTTGACCTATATGTGCTTAGTAGTTGAATCTTCTATATCTAATGTGTTCCTTTTATGTTAAGTGTTATTAGATGATGGATCTGGTTGCATACTGTGATACTCTGTAATTAGGGTACGTTTGCACTATTACTAAGAACTGAATATTGATGAAGATTAACTGCTAAGTGCTCTATCAAGTGTTAGAATCACAGATCTGTGTCCCATATAAGGTTGCAGACATCTGAGTCTTGCAACCACCCTTGCCTCTACCTCGGGTGAGACTTCATCTGCTTCGCAGGTGTTTTTGAAAGGGTCGGTAGTTAGGGTTTTGTTGGTGCACTGTTGTAGTATTGAACCTTGGGTCTGCCCCTGTGCCAACAAATGGTTCCATTGTCGGGACCTGAAAATGTGATTGTTGGGAACTGAGAAAGAAGAATCTTTGTGCAAAGATTCATCCTGAAACTTTGGAAGCTCTGTGCTAAAGAAGGAAGGACAAATCTGAAGAAAAGAAGTCAGATCTGAATGCTTTGTGCTCTAAGAAAGGTTAAAGTGGAAGTTTCTGAAGAAAAGAGGTCAGATCTATAGAAAGAGGTAAGATCTGTAATCTCTGTGCTCTGATAGAGGTAATAACAGCTAAAAGTTTTTAGATCTGGAAACTTTATGCTCTGTAAAAGTAAGATAAGTGAAAATTTTTGTTTCTAAAATATGGATATAGGTATACTTGATAGAGTCCATCCTAGCTTGAAAACTAGGGCATTGTTAGATGAAAGAAGGTTTGATATGAATAGATTTGGTAAGAATAATGATAAATATGTTATATCTATGCATAGAAAGAATGTTTGGACTAACCAATGGATGCAGGATCCTAGAAAGGATTTTTTGCAGGATAGCTACCATGATCCTAGTGCGCAGTATAGAAGAGGCTGGGGATCATTTACAAGAAAGAGAGGATTAACCCTATGTTACAGTTGCAAAAAACTAGGCCATCTAGCTAAGGAATGCCTGGGTGGAAGACCTATTTGTCTCTATTGCAAAGCTTTGGACCATGAAGTGTTGGATTGCCCTAGAATGATTGCTAAGCTTGAAAGAATGAATCTGAATGAAGAAAACCCTAAGACAGCTCTAGAAATAGTTGAATCTCAGAAAGAAACTGAGAAAGTATTACTATAGATGAAAGAGACCCCGAATGACCACTGACATTTTAGGTTATCAGAGATCTTTAAAGAAAAAGAATGCATCGAAGTAAGAATAGGATATTTCGACATTGATTGTGTTCTTGATGAAGAAACACCAATGAACATCATGCCAGAGAGAACTTTGGAAGCTATAGGAAGACCTGTTATGATCCCTTCACTAAGAGGAATAAGACTCTTTAGAGGAAAGATGGTGACCCTATGTGGAAAGCTCACTCAGATATCTATTAATGCTAATGGAACTTCGACAGAAGAAGATTTCAAGATTATCAAGTTTATTGAGGACAACGCCCCGTTTACTATGTTACTTGGAAAACCTTGGATTAAGAGAGATCAAGCCAGAAAGACAGAAGAAGAAAAAGTTTTAGAACAACAACGACAAGAGTTAACATATTTCATGACCAGAAGAATTGCGTAGTTGATTAAAGAACATGAGAACAGATCAACGCCACTTATCGTTAGAAGCCCAGATGTCGAAGCTGAAAGAATGTCAGAAGGCTCACAGAAGACCGAAACACATGTCCCAAAAAAAGAAGAATTATTACCCCTAGGTCTTAGGAGAGAATCTGAACAGCGTGAAGTACCTATGTTCAAGGAAAATAAGAATCAAAATGGGAAGATAATCCCCGAGATGAAGCTCACCAGAAAAAAGGCTAGGAAACTAAGTAAAAGGAGAGATAAGATTGATAGAATACATAATACTTTAGAGGGAACCTCGCAGAATGAGAAACTTGTAGAAATTGAGCTTCGCCGAGATATCAGACCAACGACATAGGCCACTTTGCTGAGGCGAATTAATATAGCCATTGGAAGCTGATATAACCATTCAAATGTCGCTCTGAACGGGTCAAAAAGCATTGATGGTTCACCACTATACCCTCAGATCGCACCATAACGGACATAACATTAGTTAATGGCGCCTCATACCCATTGCAAGCAGACCATTGCTAACTTTCTTACTTAGTCTGCTGTGCCACGCGCCAAGAATACCTTTTGCTAACTAAGAACTTGATCCCACATCCTGAGATTATTTTGTATTGTGATCATCGCCTTGTTCCCATACCCTCCATTGCAGTTTATGAATCCAGTTCACACCCGATCTAATCGACCCCGAGCTTGTATGTCATACGAGCTCAGCGCAATAGAGAAAGCAGTCAAAGAATTTCTGGTTGACTTAATTACTGAGAGAGTCATGTCAGAAAGAAGGATGTCTGCAGGTGTGCAAGCGTCATCAACAGGAGGAGTCCAAGATTCTCCCTCAATTTCTCGCGGAGCAGGACCTTCCCGAACCACGACAAAGACAAGAACAAAGCACAGTGATGACATTGTGAACGCCAAGATTATTCCACACATTCTGTCGACTTACATACCACCTATGAGTGGTGGGATTAACTGCGACAGTGTACCCAGATACTTTGAGTATACTTTTATCACTGCTTACCTTCCGAAAGGGGTGTGCGCAGTTTGAGCCAATCAAGACAAGCTCGCAGTGTTGAATTTTATTGACTTCAACCTTGACGATAGGAAAATCTACAGTATGCTTGCCCCACACAAGTATATAATGAAGATGAAGGGAAAGAACTCAAATATCGTCCCGCAATCTTGGACCTAGAACCTCGCGTAGTCTACATTGTTGAATGTTATGAAGATCCCGCACTTTGGCAGACACCAGGAGGTGAATGCATGCATAAAGTTGATTTTGTATTGCTATCATGGAGGATACCTATGACTAAACCGATGCATCACTATGGATCCGACCTTGATCAATCGGATCACAAGTCTTTGCATGCAAGGCCCTAACCCACAGGAGTTCTACCTTGGCAAGACCTCTGACCGATCATTAGCGCAGATAATTAAGGAAACCTATGGAGATGTTGAGAATGGCATGTGAGTCTACAAGGTAGCCTCTATCTAGAGTGGCACAGTGCGCCTTGCCTATCAGTTGATCATGAGAAAGTTAGTTCGTAATAATCGGCCAACTCAAGTGACCGGATTCATGGTCAACCTCGTAGGGAAGTGCGCAGAGGGATTACAGATGAACTGGGCGTAGTACCTTGTCAACCAACTAGATATTGATTGCAGAGAAGCGCAAGACCAAGGGTATGAATTCCACTTTAGTTGGATTCTTATACTAATCACTTTCATTTCTTGTGAGCTACCAGAAGGCGCCACTTTCCTGGAAATAGAACCCTTCAAACCACTGGCCGTGAAGTTCTATACGTTGTGGTATTCCAGCGACATGAGAAAACAATGGCAGTGCAATGTCGTCTTCCATGCCTACTACAACCAGTTGAATATCACAATCCATTCTACACCGCACATCACCCCGAACACACTTTACAAGTTTAGACCCTTGATGAAGTTTAGCGTGGACCACCACTTCACCTACATTACAACGCCCGCTGATGAGCATAAACAATAGCTCCAGTCATATTACAAATTGACATAAGATGACTTGGAGGAGATTACCAAGGAATGGTCAGCATACCTCCTTGTTCCAGCGGACCCCACAAAGATGTACGATGTGGATAGTCCTGAAACTATGCTGGACACACATGGACCAAGTAAAACGAAGAAAAATGACGAAGTGCATGATGTCCATAGCACATTGTTGGAGACATCTTCGACCTCAGCTAAGCAGGGAGATGATGGTGGAGAACTAGGTGGCACAGAATTCGAGCAAAACAAAGGAAAAGTTAATCCACCTAGAGACAAAGAGGATCCAACTAAGAAAAGGAAGGTTACCCCGCCAAAGCCTTCATCCTGAAAGAAATCCAGAGCCACCAGGGCTATGTTTAAGACTACCCTCACCTCATACGACTTCGACTTCTTAGTCACTATGTTGAATGATGCTTCATTGGAGATCGCGAAGAAGCAAGAAGAAAAGCAGGAGGAGGTATTCAACTGAATCAAGGGTAAACTTTGATAAGTACAACAGACACTACAATCTAGCCACACAGTTTCTATTGCACCATCGACAAGTGGAACAGAAGAACCAAGAGACGAGCCAGCCCAACTGCACCAAATCACCAATAAAGTTGAATCTCACTTTCGACGAGCTCAGGAAGAGATAGCACAAGCTACCCAAGCTTTGGCACAGGAACAGAAAGATATGCTAGACCAATGCAGTAATGCAGAATAAGAAAAACTATCTCTTCAAGCAAAGTGGGAGGAAGAGAAAGAAATGCTACAACAAGACAGGGAACAGTTTCTCACAGAGAAACTCAAAGTACAGGAACGAGTTCACAGAGCACTTCACTCTGTGACAATCATCAAAGTCTAGATAGAAGAACGAGTTCCACAATAGGTGGCACAACTGGAAGGAGTGATCCAGCAACTTCAACAACGCATCACAGACCTGGAAATTTGCATTGTGCCTGAGACACCTCAAGAAATAAGAGATCTAAGAGAGGCCACTGCACGAAGCACATTTGACCGACTAAAAACCTTTGCCTTGGAATACAAGCAACTGAGCTCCAGAAGTGCCCAGACATATGAAGGCCTCATGGAAAATCCAGAGTTATAGGCATTAGAGTCGTAGCTCCAACACGCACAACAACAGGCAGATACATTACAAGCGCAGCTAAAGGCCTTGTCACTAGTTGAGAGAATGAAAAGGTTTCTAGAGAAATGCACGACCCAACAACAAGTACGCACACTCTAGAGTAAAGTAATGGAAGTCTCTCAATGACTTCAACCAGTGCAAGAAAAGGCATGCCAATTATTCACTGAACTTGAAAGCCAAGGAGTAGAACTTGAATAGGTTGTGAGTACATCAGAACAACGCCTCGAAGGACCAGTCAATGATGCACTTATTCAGGATTTCAATGAGCAAGAAGTAGTAGCACTGCAGCAAATCGAAGCAGCTCGAGCCAAGCTCGAGGCTTTTGAAGGGGAATTTCTCAGACCAGAGTGACTCGGGACTAGTCACAGGTGAGTGTTGGGGGCCTGTTGGCCCTTGACCAAGTTTTGAGGAACACTTGGTCATATTTGATCATTTTTGGGACTTTGACAGCCTGTCGAAGATGGAGCGCTAGACAAAGCAGAGATCATGGGATCTCGGCCCAATTTCGGGACCCTTTTTGGGTTTTGGGACAATGTAATGGGAAAGGGATGTCGGCCTGTGGGTTCAGCCATGCTTAGGCCCACTTTTGTATGTATAAATAGATGTCTAGGAGAAGTAAGTAAAAGGACAGTAGCCTATCTATGTGATGTAAACTAAGTTCTAGTAGTGCTCTGTGCATGACTGTAGAAGGGTTACAGAGATAAGTGCAAGTTATTATAGAGATTATAGAAGGCTTTGTGCTACAACGCAAGGAAGAAGGATCTAGCGAGCTGTGCAGATCTTCTGTCCTGTGCGCAGAAGGGTTTTTGGTGACTGTGTGATGTAACCGATTGAAGACATTAATAAAGAAGAAGAGTTGGTGGACATAGCCCCAGGGTTGGGGTGAACCATGTACATGTTGTGTTGCTTTGCTTTGTGCGATGTATCGATGTGTTTCTATGTGATGAATGTTAGATAGATCTGATGTTTCTTTATGCCTAATCATGTGAATGAATGTTATATCTGACCTATATGGATGTGCTTAGTACTTGAATCTGCTAGATCTAATGTGTTCCTTTTATGTTAAGTGTTATTAGATGATGGATCTGGTTGCATACTGCGATACTCTGTAATTAGGGTACGTTTGCGCTATTACTAAGAACTGAATATTGATGAATATTAACTGCTAAGTTCTTTGTTAAGTGTTAGAATCACAGATCTGTGTCCTAGCTAAGGTTGTAGACATCTGAGTCCTGCAACCACCCTTGCCTCTACCTTGGGTGAGACTTCATCTGCTTCGCAGGTGTTGCTGAAAGGGCCAGTAGTTAGGGTTTTGTTGGTGTGTTGTTGTAGCATTGAACCCTGGGTCTGCCCATGTGCCAACACTCGTCTATTTTTCATAAGGCACTGATGAGTTTTTCTTCAAGATATTCTTCTTCTAAATTTGGTTTTTCTTTCTAATTATCAACATGCTTTGTTTCCATGGTTTTGGAGAGAGATTCTTCTTTACAATCCATATGTACTCAAGATCTTCCTTCTAGTGGTTAAATTGTTTCTGAAGGAACCTGGTTTAATATCAATTGTTGAACTTATGCTTATAATGAGAGGGTGGGGGGGTGAATTAGTATACAATGCATTTTAATTTGTTTAACCATTTATCAACCATTCATTAGATGAGAAAAAATAATCACATATAAACTTAAATCACAATGCACAAAGTTTAAAGTGGAAACCCTTGTGGGGGAAAACCATAAACTTATCTTTATAAATGTCTATAGGAACCAACCTACTGTTACAAATTTTGTAGGAACCAACCTATTGGAAACACCAATCCCCTTAGCTAAGAACCAACTCAGCAAGATGTAGGCACCAACCTACTGGAGACACCAATATCCTCAACTAAGCATCAAATCAACAAGATGTAGGCACCAACCTACTGGAGTCACCAATCTCCTCAACTCAACACCAACTCAATAAGATATGTGTAGACACCAATCCCATCTCTTCATACATAGAGTACTTCTGACTTCACTTATGTTCTTCATTCCATAGATAATTCCTCAAATCCTAGCAAGCCTCATAGCATCATTCCCAGAATGTAATCACTAGTGACAACATCACAACCTCAAAATAGTGCACACGGTATCATCATAGACTTTCAGTCCTTCATAGCGCACCTTGAGAACAAGAGAGATCTCAATAAAATCCCTTAGACTTCTCTTGCACACCTTTATATCATATAATGACACCCTAGCACCTTTAGTGCACCTCAAATCACTTCTATGCACTTTAGAGTTGATATCTTGCTTGGTTTATCTAAAAATGCAAAAATATATCCTGTATTTATAGTAATTCTATCCCCACTTTCACGGCTAACCTGTAAAGACTGGATGATCTGACCTCAATTTTCTGGTTGGGTTGTCAGACGGAAAAAATCATATCTCCTCAGTTGTAGGGAGTTAGAGGGAATGCCATATACCATTGGAAAGGTCTCGAAATAAGATTTGCAACCATATAAATTGTGCTCCCATTTGAGGTAGGTATATAAGGTAAAAATTCCTTCAAAGAAATGGTATCCAAATTGATCATCAAAAATCCAAAAGCAATACTTTCAACAATCTCCATCTTGCAATCTTTATCTTGGACATTTGTAGGATTCTAATATTTATCTTGGACATCTGTAGGCTCCCCCTTTCTTTGAAATCAATGACAAAAATATTTCTAACACACTTTATTTATATTTTTGTAGATAGAATATGAAGAGGAGAAACAAAATGAACCTGATCAAAAAAACATTACAAATAACCCAATTAAAATATCTCTTACAAGCGATGAATAAATGAGGCATGGAAGCATCTCAATCAATGAAAATAATTCAAGAAATAAATGATGATTAATAGAACTGAAAGTCACAAGTTTTTTCATTTTGAGTGTTTGTATATAAAATTCAAACATTTTGTTTAATGTGGGCATATTGTCTCAATTGGTATGACAATGAGTTATGAATAATTGTAATAGTTATATATTGACATCTGGATTATCGTGTACCTTTATTTTTTTCTATTTTGTTTGACAAATGGTCCCTTATTCATATATGATGAAATGGATTTCTTACTCTATTGTAGTGTTCAATGTTGTAAAGTGTTATATTGTTGATTAAATATATGAATGGTTTACATTATTACTATGAACATAGGTGTAATTAGTTGTATATTTGATTAAATGATACAATACATTAATGTAATGATTATATATATAAACACATTAATTAAAATATAAAAATCGATATTATTATAAGAAATATTTTATTTTTACGATTAATTGAAATTTTATTAAAAACAAAAAGTGGTATTTTTATATCCACAACATGAAGCTTTTTAGCATTGAAACAAATTAGTGCATTACATTCATTTGAACAAAATGACGCATTTCATACATATTTATGCATTGTTTCATTTTAATTATCGTTATGCACCGGGCATTCAAATAATTTTTAAGCATAAGTGCAATCTACATGTAACAAAGCACCATTGATAGTAAATGCACCATATCTCCTAACTACAACAAAAACATGATTCCCTTCAATAATATTGTTACCATTGTCATTATTTTTATTCTTACCATTACCAAGACTTCACAATGTGCAAGGATATATAAGCATCAATGTTCAAATCATATATAACACACCATTTATTTCAAATATATAATATATGCTAGTTCTTTTAAATATATAATATCCATTGGTGCTTTCAAAATATATAATATGCACCAAGTGTCAAATATGTGCACACTAATGCACCTTACTATTTTAAGTGCAAACAAAAAATCCATTCACCTATATTTTTAGTTGTTTTGAACATCCATTGTTGCAGAGGTTTTAGCAAAGTTTGTTTTTTTATTTTTGCTCAATATTGTAACAATAAAACCTCCACTAAGTGGTGTTTTCCTTGTAGTACATATATTGTTTTTTAACAAAATTCAAAGTTACATTTTGGTGTCAACAAAAGGGAATTGAAGGAAAGGGAACACATAAGAAAATATTTGGAAAGAGATATATGGTCATTACTAAGCAACTGATATTTAGTTGGCGATGTGACAAATGCACTACAACTAGTGGAGGCCTTTTTTTCAAAAACATGGAAACAATATGAAGTGATTTTGATTCTAAGTTTAATAAGAAAAACACCATATTAAAGGAAAGTGTTATTGAAAATAAACAATTAGGGAATTCCTTGATTGTGAAATGTTATGGCCACATTTGTTTTTGTTAATGATTGGTTTATGACTAATTTATGAAAAAAATTGTCCAAAATAGATGTAACCTCTCCCAACTTAACCGAGGAACATTACTACGCAAAATACACATAAAAACAAAATTTTCTACTAACTACATTCTTGTAGCTTATTAGCTATGAATTATACACAGATTTAACTATTGTTTGAAACCATCTAACTATATACAACTACAACATGATAAAATGAACATGAATGCAACTAATAACTCATTTAGAACAACAAATAAACCAGCCACACACACAAAGTTAAGAACAACAATTAAACTCATGAAATAAGTCATAAAAACATGTAAACACTTATCTTTTTAAAATAGTGGTGCAACCAACTTCTTGGGACAAACATTCCACCCAACCATAGACTTGTTATAAATATCAACAACAAGTTACCCTTGAGTTTAGGCTAGGAATCCACAAAAAAAGGGTGTCTCTCACTATCCACTCAAAACTCAAATATCTCACAACCCACTAGTACTCTCCTACAACTATCCTGATTTCTACTAGCTCTCTTCCTCTTGACCTACCCAACCCAAGGAGTGTACCCCTTCACTTCTCTCATTCCATTGGGAATCCCATTCATTTATCATGGTCTCTATGGCACAAGTAACCATGAATCTCTCTACTAGGAACTCAAGGGAACTCACTGCTAGGAAAAATACAAAGAAAACGACAGTAATCACTTGTTGTTACACTGAAACTCACACAAGAGTTCACTCTTGAGGCCTCACAACTTGCTTATTCAGTCTTTAGCTCCAAAACGCTCCAAAATTCTCCCACAATTCGCCCATCCTTATAGATCCAATTTTAGTGCTCTTTTTCCCTAATCTCCACTTGTTGTTCATGCCAAAAACATACCTCTAAAATTACATTTTCTTCCCATATGAATTTCTTCTATTTGCCTAAGCTTGTTGACTACTCACTCCACCCCATGTTGATTTTACTTCATCCCCATGCTCCCAATAACTATGGGATGTGAACTTTTACACCCACCCTCTTACTTGAGTTAAATGATTGGGCTCTCATACACTCAACAAAAAAATAGAAGGTTATCCTCAATGATAAAATTCAGGAAGATCCCCATGGATGTCTTCTCTTCAAAAAGGTATTTTTAGTTTTTCAATTATGTAAATAGTAGGGAAAAAGTTGATGGGAACACAAAAGTGTATAAAATGTGATTCAAATATTAATTGGTTGGTATATATATATATATATATATAAATAATTTTCTAAAAAAATGTATGATCTACTATGTTTTCAAAAATTGTACATTGAACATTGAATTTGTTGATGGGAACAAAAGTCAGTTGTTAATTTTAAAAAGAATTGCTAGGACACACATTTAATTAAATGAAAATTTGACACATTAAATGACATTATTATTTTTTGAAAAAAAATATTTTTATTAAGACAACACAATTCCTTACAAATTGTTTTTTACTACACATCAAAATTCACAATGCGTATATGAGTTTCAAGGGATTCAACTTAAAAATATATATAAAATGTTAAATTTTCATCACCACGTTTCACTAAAATGTGTTACCCATCTTCATGGAATCACATGTACATTTCTAAGGAAAATAATGTTTGTAATGCTGAAAAAGACTATATCATTACAATGACTTATACTTATGAAGATGAGAATGACAAGTACAAGATGAATCAATTGTGCCAGCCTTGATGTTGCTACAAGGTGTAGATTATGTTCAAGTTATTGTAAAAGCTTTGAAGATAGATATTCGATGGGATTGATAAATTCTACCATTAGTAAAATAGTTTTATACTATTATAAGATTTTTATGGCTATTAAAAGAGTTTGATATTTTCGATAGTTAGGTGTTTCTTATGCATCTTCTATATTTGTTGTTTTCAGTGAGTGGTGAATGAGTTGTGCTTTGTTGTTAGAGTATATATTTATGAACAATAATTCATGATGTAACAAGTACAATTTTGTTTGAAATATTATTCATATTCTGATTTTACATGACATTTAGAATCCAATTTTGCCTTTTTGAAATTCAATTTTTCATTTCAAAATCTGATTTTATATTTTCAAAATTCAATCTCCCACTTCTGAAACTCAGTCTTGCAATTTGGAAATATTGATTTTTCACTTTGAAAACAATTATTTTGACCTATCTCCAAAGAGGTTTAAAATGAAATAAATCTAAACATATGAAATGGGTGTTATATCTTGGTGTATATAGTACAACTATAAACTCTAATTTATAAAGACGATAAAATAAATGTACCTTAAATAAATTCTAATAATGATTAAATATACAATACCTAAATATTCCAAAGAGATATTAATTAATCTAACTCATAATAGGGTTGTCAATAAATCTTTTATATATAAGTTTCACAAATATTCCAAATCCATCCAAAAACTAAGAACCTTTATGATGCAAACCCCCACCCCTCCTCGAGGTTCGCATGACCTCCCAGTCTAGGATTGTTCTACGCAAGAGTTGAATTAGCTCTCAGATATCTACTGGATCCCCTCCAATGTACACATGCCCCTTTGGTTTCCTTAGTTGCAAGTCCGTACAAATCAGAACCCCAAGAGATCCTTCTCTAAGCCCCTTTATCCTTAAAACCAGATTTGAGGTGCTAGCCCCTTAACTTCGGCTAAAAATATCATGTGACAGAGGGCTATGACCAAGTGCTTAGATGAAAGGAGCTTATCCAGAGCTTCAGGGATCTGGGGCTCTGCTACTTTGGGCTTCAGGATTTTTCACCTCACAACACGCTAATTCCTTCGAACACCAAACTCGCGATCTCTCGAACTAGTGCTCCGATGCTTCGTGACTCCAACACTCTGGATCTTCGGGATTCAGAGGATATTACAACACAACACCACAATCATTTGAAATTCGAATTGGAGAATTCTCAGAGGGCTCTCGGATCAACGGTCCACGCTTCTCCAACAACCAACGATTGTGATCTACTTCAGAAATATGGGCTTTGGGAGTTCCCGCGCCTTCCACACACAATACCTAAGAACTATCAAATGTCGAATTGAGATCGATGACTCTCACTCCTTATGTAGCCAATGATTAATGTCTCCTCTGGAACTCCTAGCTTCAGGAGTTCTCGCTACTGATCATCACCAAAACCCTGACTCGATGAACACCAAATTTGTGAAGGGATGGGATCTACCATCCACGTGTCCCTTTCAACGGACGACTAGGATTAACTCTGGGCTTCAGGACTTTTTATGCTAAAGAAAATATCACCCTTAATCCTCCAGAGATTCGAATCTCTGGACACTCACTTATCTACTAACACGTGTCCCCAACGACCAATGTTGAGGATTCACTCCAGAGTTCGGGACTTTGGAGCTTTCACCTTCTTCACAACAAACGATTAAAAATTGTCGAAGCAACGAAGTTTGAAGGAATTCAATGCTTAACGACTGTGGTCCTTCCCCAAATCTAACCACTGTAAGGGATATTGATTCATCCCGAACAAATCTTGTCCATTGTTCTTTAAAAAAAGAGATTTCTCCTCTTTGATCTCTTTCACTTGGATGGCTTGAACTAGGGTGCACACCTTGTGCTTCCCTCCTGCGCTTTATTTGCACTTTCTCTCCTCAGATATTTGTACAGTCAAAGGACTTGAACCTTCTGGAAACACACCTTGTGCTTCCTCTCCTCCGAGTTTGAGAATTAAAGAATTATCACGTTCACACCTTGTGCTTCTCTGCAGTATGGAACTTGGATTGTCTGCTAGAACACACTTGTGCTATTTCTTCTAAGCTTGGAATTCTTCAATTACAAAGGGGTTCAACCCTTTTTTTCTTTAGATAATTTCTTGTGCCCTCCTGGAATGCATGCTCTTTCTCATGAGATTTACCAACACTTAGACAGGGTGTTGGCTTCGTGTACTCCTTGTAATTACCTCCCGAGTCTTGGGCTTCAAAGACTCACATGTGTATTCCTTGCACTTACTTTGCAGTATTGAACTTTAGAAAATTCTCTCCTTCTGCACTCCTTGCATAGGCTTTACGCACACTTGCACTATCTCTCCTCTGAGCCCTATCAACACTTTCACAAAGTGTCGACTCTGTGCACACTTTGCACTATCTCTTCCTTCTGATCTTTTATAATCCTACGAGTATAGGCACACTCCTTGCGCTTTCTCTGTGCAGACTTGCATTGACCTTCTCTTGAGCTTTTACACTATTTTGAGTGTAGGCGCATTCCTTGTGCTCACTTTGTGCACTCCTTGCACTATATCTTATGAGATTTATGACCTGTTCTAGTGTTCCAACCTGGCACGCTCTTCTTGAACTCCTGAATGAGTTCTTGCGCACACCTTGCACTGGATTTTTAGATTTTTTCCACAACTCTAACGTGCACTCCTTGCACTAGCCTTGAGATCCCATAACACTCACAAACTCACACAGATAGATAAGTCTATCTATTCCTGCAAAGGAAACAATTATCCATCCATGGAATTCATACATGCACAGTAAACATTCAGAAAAAAAAACCAATAAACACATGTTCATTCACATAATACACACAGAGAGACTCATATGCAGGGAAATTTTCTTTCATTGAATCTGAATGTTTTTTACAATGTTTGCAAGACTGGACTGCAACATAGTCTTAGTTCTTCTCTCCTCTCCTCTCTTCTCTTTTCTTCTTATGAGCTTCTCTAATTTCACTAATGCCTTCTAATCTCAATACATTGATCTTTTTACAAAAGAGGGGCTTCTCGAGCCTTCCTCACCTACTTACATTAAATTACATTTAATTTACATCTAGTCCGAATCAGATCTAGACCCATCTACCTGTCATCCATTAAAGGTGACTTACATTTATCCTTACAAAATACAATGGCCCTCTCTTCCTCGAGCCTTACAATATTTATTTACATTAAATTTTATATTTAAACTCAAAATGAGAAGGTTGACGCTTCTCTCTCCTTGGGATATGTTCCCTCCTTATGCACGTTGCGCTGGCTGCTGACGTGTTACTGATGCTCCTGCATCATAATCTTCTACTAAAAAAAACATGATCTCCTTCTCATTTCTCCTATGTTTCTACTGTTGATATCCTCCAGGATCCAAAACTCCATTATGGAGTGGTCCATTTTCTCCTATGTTATGTTGTTGCTGATGTCTTGCTGCTTCTGCAGTCTCTCCTCCCGGTCTCCAGATTTTATGTTATAGGGATACATTTATTGTGCCACTGCAATATCTTCTTATTAGCTTCCACTTGTTGTTGGTTGTCTCCTTTTCTGAATTCAACATTAGTCTCCTTATCTTCTCAATCTCCTTGTCCAACTTTTCTATGGGCTAGCTCCTCTCCTGCAGTCTACTCTACTACTACATCTTCTCCTCTTCATCAATATCCAGATTGACTTGTTGGATGAGCATCCTATGGGTTATTTCCCCTCCCATAGATTCCAATTCTTCATACATATCAAAGGAAATATCATTTTGATCTCCCATGATAACTTCATCACCTGTGGCATTGGCTTTCCACTCCATTGTAGACTCCAATTCTACAACAATGTTATTGAGCTGCTGCTTAGCCATCTCCTTTGAAATTTTTCTTTCTGCCAGTTCCTCTATCTCTCTGTCATCTCCTTGGGCTAGCATAAGTCCAGCTTCATCCAGCTTCTCCTCATGCTGGAATTCCTGTCCATTCTGCATGACTGTCTCCTTTTGGAAGTCTTCCTGTATCTTTGGATTGTCTAACCAATCCTCCAGTAGCTTCAACTCTTCCTCCCACTAAGAGTGTATGACATTTGAATGCTCCTCCTGAACATTCCTTTGGCTCACAAATGTGTGGGCCTCCTCTTCTTTCATCTCTTGGAAATATGTTAATATCTTCTCCTTCTCCTCCTCCATGAAAATATCTACTAGCTGTACTTCTTCTTCTACACCTACAATTACATATAAACTATTAGTTTTAAAAACATTTGGCCCAATGACCTCTTCCTTAGGTGCCTCCTGTATCACCTCCTCACGTGAAACACATGCACTGACCTCTTATGGGATTCTTGGAAGGAATATGTTGATTCCCCTAGTGATCAAAATGCACCTTTGATACTCCTCCTTGAGAGTTGAAGTATTCAACTTTTTGTCATATTCATTCATATGGTCTACAACCCCACATGAGTCTTCATGCTGATGAGGCTTCTCTCCTACCTCTTCCTCCTTCTCTTCTATCAACACTCCTTGTTGATATTTTTCCTTCCTAATCAACACTCCTTGATGATACGAACTCTCATATGAGTTCCTAAGACTCTCAGATAGTATCATCTCCCTCTTCTTTTCTATCATCACTCCTTCCTAATCTGAACTCTTCTCTGAGTTCTTGAGACTCTCAGACAATCT
>JZKD02S0806483.1:24128-44325 GCA_000966675.3 Picea glauca | reverse complement strand
CAGTTGTCCAACACCTGAAACCTTGGAGGGAATCGAGAAAACCTTGGGATCCTTTGTGAAAATGTCATAAATTATGAAGACAACAAAATATATGTCTTATGCCAGGATTTGTGTTTACATGAACATGGTCGGAGCCCTACCATAATACATAGTTATCTCCTTTCAGGATGATGACTGGACCCAAACCATAGATTATGAACACATTCCTTTCAGATGCAGGAAGTGCGATGAACACAAACATCTATTTCAGGACTGCCCCCATAATGAAAATCTCACGATAAACAAAGATAAAGAGGAAAAGGATGGATAGGAATTCGTTAAGATCCCTAATAAAATAAAGGAGGGGAAAAAATCCAACAAAACCCTGGGAGAAACCTCTAAAAAATATTCAAACCATTTCTAGGTTCTAGCAACAGAAGAACACCAGAGAAAAATATAAAAGAATCGGCTCCAATTTCAGATGGTCCCAAACAAATGAAATATATAGGGGCATGGAAATATGAGGAGATTCAGAAGTGTCGCCGCATAAAGTAGAGCAGTATTATCTCCCCAATCTCGAAAGGGGAAATTATAATGTAGGAGATGAAGGATACCAAAGGATCATAGGAGGACATAGAGGGGGAGGATGAGGCCCAAACTATGGATCTAGAAAATACATAAATGGATATCAAAGCCCTTATTGAAGTTCATGGAGAACAAGATATAAACACTATGCAAGTAGGCCAACTTCAAAAACTACATCGATAATTAAAAAAGGGGAAAGAAAGAGGAAGCAATCAGGAGAATCCGAAAACATCCTCAGGAAACCTGGGCATTAATACCAATCCTCTTAAGAAACAAAAAAAATCAAGCGGGGAGGAAAAAATAAGAGGATGCAAACCTCATAAGCAAGTCCTAGAGGAAACAAGATCCCTTCTGATAGATTTTGTCCAAGTCTTGGGACTCCCAGATAAGTACTTTAATTCCCAAACCAAATGTTGATAATGAAGATTTTGTCATGGAACATGTGAGGTCTGAATGCCCCATCCGAACACAAAATTCTTAAGAAGAAATTAACCCATGAAAAAATAGATTTCCTAATGCTACAAGAAACAAATTCGATAGGGACACCATGAAAAAAATAGGAAAAAAAATATGGAAAAATTGTGAAGTGGAATGTATAGAGGCGGAAGGGGAATCTGGAGGACTGATGATCCTATGGGATTTGAGAAACATAAAAATAGAAGTACCATTGAAACTCCCTAGAATCCTCATGCTGCATTTTCAAGACCCGGGTTCAGGTGAATAGGGATACATATCAAATGTGTATGTCCCCCTGACTCTGGATGCAAATATGGATTTAATCGGAGCAATCGATCATTTGAGTCAACTCATGAAAAACCAACATTGGATCATAGGGGGATATTTCAACTTAATTACTTCGCTGAAAGAAAATAAAGGTGGTTTAAGGAAGATGGATGCAGAGAATAGACTATTTAAGGAAGTGATAGACTAGACTAGGCTAGTGGACCTCCTAACCCAGGGAGGAAAATTCACCTAGAATAATATACTAGGGGGATTGAAGCATATAGTATATAGGTTGGACATATTCCTAGTTTCAAAGAGATTTTTCCAATCAAAATCGACGCTAGCCTCCAAACTCAAGCCCTCCTATGGATCGAATCACTAGCCTATATCCCTAAGTTGGGAAATCTGCATAACCCCTAGACCTAAGCCCTTTAGATTTGAAAAATTGTGGCTAAGGCACCCAATTTTTATGAAAATGATGCCAATATGGTGGAATAATCAATAGAATGTACATGGAACTCATATGTTCCAATTCCAGGAGTGCTTGAAATACACCAAATCCTACATAAGGAAATGGAATAAGGAAGTCTTCGACAATATTCAAGAGGAAAGAAGAAAATCAGAGGAAGGAATGGAGGAGATCTAAAAGCAGGTTATTCTTCAGGGATACTCGCAGGAGCTAAAGTTAAAGGAGTGGTTCAAAAAAGAGATAATGAAAGAGATAAACAGGAAGAGATATTGGTTGGCCAAAAATATCAATGGCTACAGGAAGGGGATAACAACACTAAATTTTTTCATAATTCCCTCCTCTGGAGAAGAAGCCAAAATCATATTATATCCCTGTATAATGAATAAGGGACCATGTTGGAGGAACATAATGATATTGAAAGATAACTAGTAAGTCACTACAAAAAAAACTTTTAGAGCCTAATTTAAATAGGAGGGAGGCCACCCTTCAAATCTAGAGATCCATCCCCAGAATAATTTCATGAGAACATAATAGTAGTCTTATGAGACAAGTGACTGTAGAAGAGGTTGAGGAAATTGTTAAAGAAATGTTGGCATGGAAGGCCCCGGGTCCAGATGGATTTACCTTGGATTTTTTCCAAGCTTGCTGGAGTATCATAGGTAGATATGTGTTACAATGGTGGAAGAATATTAAAAGTCTCTCTTAGTATTCAATGAAACTTTTCTGACCCTGATCCATAAGGAAAGGGAAGCCAGATTGACAGATAAGTTCTAACCTATCTCCTTATGCAATGCAATTTATAATATTATAACTAAAGCAATTGCAAATAGATTGAAACCTCTTCTGCAGAAAATTATTTCCCTATAACAAGGAGGATTCATGAAAGTTAGATAGTGTTGGATTACTGAGAGGGGCGATGAATCAGTAATAGAGCAATTTAATCTTTTTTCACCATAAAATGAAAGTGTTATATCAATGTAGCATTATCATCCAATAGTTGTAGAGTAAATAAACAATGAACAAATGAGCAATCATACACATACACAATACACCAGTGTTTTACATGGAAACCCAAAGCGAGAGAAAACCACATAATGCTTTTTCTTATATGTCTTTAAGAATTACATTCATTGGAAGCACCAACTTCCTTTGTTTTCAAGCTGCAACTAGAAGGAGGATCCAATACCCTAGTTTCTCAGACTACAACCTGAGGGAAGGTCCAACTCCCTAATTCCCTGGCTACAACCAGAAGAAGGCTCCAACCCCCTATGTTCTATGAATACAACCACCTGTCCTTGCCCCATCCAACCACCCTGAAATATAAGTGCCAAATGTAGAAATTGAATATGTCACTGAGAAACCTGTCACTGTATTCTCATCAAACAATTTGATCTGATCAAATATACCTCAAATGTAGAAACTGAATATGTCACTGAGAAAACTCTCACTGTATACTCATCAACCAATATTATTTGATCACATATACCTTAAATGTAAAAACTAAATATGTCACTGAGAAACCTATCACTGTATGCTCATCAACCAATCTGAGCTGATCACATATACCTCAAACACTATACCACAAGTTTGTACCTCAAACCATGTTCTAGAACCTCACTGTTATACAACCTCTATCTGTACCAATAAATTCAGCAACATACCTCAACCAAAAGATCTTTTTTCTTCTTGTATCATTCTGTTGCCGCAATTTTTCTGCTGTACTTTTTATGCCACACTTTTTTTGCTATGGTTTTTTTGCCTCACTTTTCATACTGCGATTTTTTTTCCGCGCTTTTTCTTCCATAGTTTTCCTGCCGCACTTTTTCTGCCACACTTTTCCTGCCACACCTTTTCTGCCACGGTTTTCCTGCCGCACTTTTTCTGCTGCAATTTTTCTACCACAGTTTTCATGCCACAATTTTTTTGCTGCAATTTCTCTGTCGCACTTTTTCTGCTGCAGTTTTCCTGTAGCATTTTTTCTACTGCACTTTTTTTGTCGCACTTTTCTCTATCAATAATACCTGCCCAAATAACCTTTCACACAAATAGATATTCAATGATATTCAAGTGTGATTTGAATGAGAGACCCTTTCCTCTTATTTATACTTTTATGTAGCTTCCTCAAGGGGTTCCCTTCTAACCATATTAACCCACTTTCCTTATTTTAGGGTTAACCCACTTATAACCACTTGTCTACTTAACTTAACCACTTTCCATAATTACTAAGTTCTCCATTAACTTTACTATTTAAATAATTTCTTTTGCATCCTCTTTGACTTATAGTACACTCATCACTTCACTTTATTATTTAAATAATTTCTTCTTTGCAAAGACTTTGACTACTTTGACCTTTTGGGGCTTCTAGATGACTCATGAGGGTTCTCCAACTTAACATGGCCATAACTCTCTAACTGTGAGGAGTTATGTGATGTTCCACATACCACCGGAAATGGCATGACATATACTACATCTAGAATAGTTTTACGTACAAATATATCAAAACTCATACCATTATCCATAAAACAAACTTGGGTCCATTACCCAGACCTTTGTGCTACCATAATTCACTACCAGACTTTCTTCAAGGGTTGACATCAATGAAAACCAACCCAATTAATCAACATATAGAATTTGGATGGAATAATTGTTGCACATGAATACATCCACTCTCTAAAATCTAACGGTCAACTGGGTATAATTATAAAGTTGGATCTAGATAAATCCTATGATAGGATTAATTGGGGCTTTCTAAGAGAAATTATGGATGCATTTGGATTTTACCAAGCATGGATCACAAATATTTATAGTCTGATATCCTCAACCTTCTTCTCCATTCTGGTTAACGGATCCCCTTTGACCACTTTCAATGCCTCAAGAGGCATGTGTTAGGGAGATCCTCTCTCCCCCTACTTTTTAATAATTTTGGCAGAAGGATTAGGGAGGTTTATTAATCGGTCCCTCCATGAAGGGGTCCTCCAAGGCCTTCTTATTTTTCCTCATTCAGAATCCCTCACCCATATTCAATTTGTGGATGAAACCTTGTTAATGGGTCGTCTCAGAGTCAAGAAAGAGAGATCCATAAAGAAAATATTATACATTTTCAAGGAAGCTTCGGGAATGCAAGTAAATCAAGAAAAATCCAAAAAAATGTTTTTTAATACTCTCAT
This sequence comes from Picea glauca, assembly GCA_000966675.3. Lineage (NCBI taxonomy): Eukaryota > Viridiplantae > Streptophyta > Pinopsida > Pinales > Pinaceae > Picea > Picea glauca. The sequence continues at coordinate 39,402 of JZKD02S0806483.1, read as the reverse complement.
AGCATTCCATCATAATATCTCTTGCATTCTAGGTTTCCAAAGAGATTTATTTCATTCAAAGTACATGGGATCTCCTCTCCTGGATAAATCCCTCCGCAACCCTTCTTGGAAAGAGCTCTTGGATAAGATGGAAGACTACCTAGACTCATAGATTCCTGACTTTCCTAGCAAGGGTCCTCCTTATTAAATCAATTATGGTGGTGATTCCTCTCTATTGATTTTTGGTCCTTATTGTCCTTGCAAATATCCAACAAAGATTCCAGAAAATTGGGAGAAAATTTCTTTGGGGGGGAGCTAAATGGAGAAGAAATTGGGCCTTGGTGGTCTGGGACAAAATATGTACTCTGAAATCTAGGGGTGGTCTAGGAATCAGGGACCCCCAAAATATGGTTCATGCATTAGCGACCAAATTATACTGGAGGTGGAATAAGAATCCCGATGCACTTTGGGCTAGAATTTGGATGGAAAAATATTCAAAGGATATCCATCCTAATGATAGGATTCAGTTGGAAGGTTCTTGCCTCAAATCACTCATTTGGAATTATTTTTGGAAAAATAGGGAGATTGTCTAGCAATAAATTTTATGGGAAATATAGGATGATCGATTGATATTATTCTGGGATGGTGCACGAGAACATATTCCTTCTCTAAGTACATAATGGAATTTACATAAAATTCATGATAGGACTAGGGAAGTAGGATGGATAAAGGTTTACCATTTTTGGGAAGATTCGCCTTATCAGAATTTGGTGTTTATAAGACCCTGGAAGCCTTTCCCAGCATGGTCGTTCACATGGGAAGGGAATTCCGGCCAGGATTTGGAACTTACCCTGACCTTGAGAACCATTAACATCAAACCATGGAAGGAAATCCTGATATGGGGAAACAAAGGGAATGGTAAATTCAATATAAAGGAAACTTACCAACAAGCGTCTAAACCTCAGGATACTTCCTAAGCGCCAACATGCAGTGAGGTATGGAACTCACACCACTAGCCAAAAATAGTGACTTTCCTATGGATAGTAATCCACAGGAGAGCCTTAACTTGGGACCAAATCATTCGAAGAGGGTATGGAGGACCTTCCATTTGCATAATGTTCCTCCAAGAAAGAGAAACAACTAATCACCTTTTTAGTGAATGTTGGGTGGTGTTGGAACTTTGGGACAGAGGAGCGCTATGCTTTAAAATCCTCGACAGAGTAAGACACAACATTAGAAAAACAATTGAAGAATGGATACCAGATCCATACAAAAATCAAGTTCTTAATAGAATTTGAATGATGTTTTCAGGTTTCCTCCTATGGCATACCTGAAAGGAAAGAAGTCGTAGGTTCTTTAGAAGTCAACACAGGAACATCCACCAAATTTGGAAAAGCATCCTGGAAAACATCCAAGAAATGATAAATTCATCCTCATGGAAAGAGGAGGATTGGAAGATCACAGGGGAGGAAATCAGGATCCTTAACAACTGCTAATTGAACCCTGCACATCATATAGCCTCGACAAAGAAAATTATGGCTAAAAATAATCAGAGTAAGGAAATTTGGGAACCCCCTCCCATGAGGTTCTTACAACTAAATTTTGACTGAGATACAAAAGGAAATCCAGGTCAATTAGGTGTGGGTGGGGTTTTCAAGGAATCTTTTAGGGAAATACAAAGAATATAACTATCCTTCTAGAGAATAAAACTAACAACATAGCTGAAAATGTAGGTCTTCTATCTGGATTGAGGATTGCGGTGGGATTGGGATAAAAAGCTCCAATAGTTGAAGGGGACTCATATTTTCGTAGAAGGGATGAGAAATATCATTAATGGTACTCACTCAGAGAAATTTTCTATGAACTGGATATTATCATATGGTTTTTCATAGATTTCTAATTCAATCAGGGGCAACTCATCCATCATCCTGAAACACGTCAGGAGAAAATAAAATTTGGTGGCATATTACCTTGAGAACATGGAAACTTCCTAGATCCCTAGAGAGAGTAGATGGTATTGAAGGGAGGTGGGACCAGGTACATTTTAGGATACAATAACTTGGTTACCTAGTTGTGACACCTTCATCCCAGATGGGGTGACAATTGGGGAGGTGGTTGGCCTCGATTCGAGGGTGAAAAATATCCCTACGACATCCTAAATGTTAGTTAGGCTCCACTTGGTCCTTGGGGGTCAATAATTAGGCCTTAGTATCACGTAGATGGTGGAGTATGGGGATGGAGGGCATGTAGTGGGAAGAAAACCTTCTAGGGAAATGAAGATATGGAGGCCTGATTCTAAGAAGGTTGTAAGGATCAATGACGATGGGATGACGCCAATGGCGTATGACACAAGTACAACCGATATTATGGTTAGGATTTTTGTATACGGGGCTTGTGGGAAAATTATGAGATTGGTTAAGACAGTCAAGAGAAGCCGGCTTGACTGCATCTAGAAGAAGGTGGCCAATTCTATTTATAGTAATGGTAATCTAAGGAGACCATCTTGTAGAATAGGAAAGGCAATTGGGAAGGGTCAAGTAATTCTCTTGGTTCTTAGAAAATTGTAGAGGGATTGGGATAAGGGTTGTAGGGGGGTGACTTGGGGAATTTTATGTTCCCTAGGCTACCATATTAATATTTTTCAAGTCAATGGGAGAGGAAATAGAATGGTCTCTGGTGGGTTTCCGATGAAGAGGTCCACATTTCACTCAGCCCAACAGAGTAAGAGTAATGAGGATATATTTAGGGAGATGGAATTTGGATGAAAGAGGATGTTGGACAAGAAGGAACTTCCTGGACCGGAAAACCTTCCTAGTCCTATCGGCCATGGTAAGCAGAAATGTGAGCAAAGGGTAGGTACATTCCAAGAAATATCCGATTGAGATCGAGAGATGATCCCACCATGGGAGAGTCTAATAGAAACTTCCATAGCCTCTTCTCTACAAGAGAAAAAAATGTAATGGATGAGATCCAAGAATAAGTTGGTAGAATGAGGAGGCATACTTTTGAGGAGGAGATTTGGCAGAAGCCAAAGGTTGGGTCTTTGACCTGGGTCAAATGAAAAATAGAGAGACAAAGTACTTCTACCTGGCAGAAGTCTACTGGATTACAAAAGAGATGGTCACCCAAGAACTAGCGCAGAAACAACAGGAACACTCCCAAGATTTAGAAAAATAGTAGTAGGATAATGCGACAACCAGGCAAGTGATAAGAATGCTTGAAGAAAAAATTGAACTTTTTTACCAAGTTAAATTAGGAGTTAGTTTCATATAAAGGGAGCACAAGGTTAACAAGGATAACTCAAAGCATCAAGAGACTGGAGGAAGTTTTGAGGGCACCAAGGAGCGAACCATAGTGCTTGAGGAGGATGCGTTGAATATGGACGCCAACCTCTTCAGGGAGACTGCAAAGAAAACATGCAATATATATCTCCTATGCTAGGGCCCGACCTCAGGTTCCTTCTCTCTCCAATCCAAGCTTTGTTGGTCAGAATAACATTGGGTTCTCAGGGTTGCGTATTTTATGGTAGTTTTTTTCTTATTTTTACAGTCAGAAGTCTATGTAAAAGGAATTTAAGTTCCCCAGTCTCAAGGGGCACACTGGTATTTACCTTTTTTTATATCATTATTATCACGACTTTTTCTATTATGGACATGAAAAACAAAACATAGATGTATCCCAGATGTAAGGAGAACCTTTTGACCTGCAGGATTTTGGTAGTCCTGGTGATCTCTGTATTCTGAGGGGCTCCCTAGTTTCCTTTTTTGGTAGGACCCCCAAAATCAAGCTTGTACTATTATGTATACTCTTAATATAAATATATAGTTCTTTTTTTCTTAAAAAAATTATTAACTTTCTAATATGGAAAAAAGAAGCGTAAAGTATTCAAATTCAATAACAACGATATCAATAAAGAATTTATTAGTGTACTCGGGATAATTTTAGAAAAATCATTAAAAAATAAAATTGAATACTCATTCTATTAACATTTTAATTATTAGTACTTGGATGAGGTGTTATATATCAATGCCAACAATTTCCACATGATCTAGGTGGTTGTTGGCCTAAATATTGATGTACATGATATCATGCAAATATGAGAGAAGGATATAGACGAGGGCATTCATGCTTGAATGAGATCATCCACAAGTCTGCAATTTATTTTGTGACATGTAACGTCCCTCGTTACCTACATTAAAAAAATTCTCTGATACCAAACTGTGATGCCCCCATTACCAAACTTCTTCTGATACCATATTGTAACATTACCCAATTTACTACTGAACAATGCTACTCCAAAATACAGTGTGCAGATTCTACTCTACAACATGAGTCTGCACAAAATTATTTTAAGTAACGCGCACAACCCCAAGTTGAGTCATGCCACCCAAACTTTCCTATTTTGACACAACATATAATATAGGAAGTAACTCAAAACAATTGCGCGCACAAACATACTAAGCACACAACTTCATTGTGCACGTAATCCACTATGAACATGTTATTTATACTATGTGCACAACCATTCTAGCGTTACGTGCCAATTCTATTTTCCTTGTGCACGTAGAACACTTCTCTGAGTGCACAAGCGAATCCAACCTTTTATGCACACAAAGTATTTCTCTGTGCACATGACCATTCTAAATTCTCCTCGAAGACTCATGAACATTATCATAAGGTTAATTTAACATGAAAACTAACAACAAATGTCATACTCATGCACGACTACAAATATTGACTATCAACACCACACTTACATGTGCAAGCAACATTATACATAATAACAACAATTATGTATATGCAACAACATACAATAATTAAACCCATATTAAACACAGATAATTAAACACACAGTAAATGAGACAAGCACATAAAGACACTTAGCTTTTATGAAAAGTCACCAACTGCACACAGAACTCAGACGTTCCTCCCAGCCATAGACATTTTTTCTCATATACTTTTAGAAACAGGTCACCCCCGAGTTGGGGCTTAACTCCACCAGGGAAAAAAGGGTTCCTAATGCTAGGCTAAGGTTTGATACTCAACAAAATGAATCAGTCCAATGTTCCACTACTGCAATTAGTATACAGTCTCTTAGTACCCACGCGCATGTTACACCCAAGGAAGTGTTCCCCTTCTCTTCTCATTAGTCCCTCAACTTCCCCACTTCCCTTCCATGGTTCCAACAACAGGCTGGACAAGAAGTCTTAGAGCCCTGCAATTAATTCCCAGTTCACCAAGAAATAATTATCAACAAAAATCTCACCTGGAGAGAATGCTCATGGGCCTGATAACCCACTTCTTCGACAAAAAATCTCTCACCTAGAGAGATTTCGCACGGGCCTAACAACCTTTCTCTTCAATTGAAAAACTCTAGTTACAATACAAGAAAAAAAACCTTACAAGCTTTTCTTTGTAGGTAAGGTAACAATCGTAATTCCCAAATGGTCCAACTCCTTCTCCACATGAGAAAAATAATTACTAATTCCCAAATGAGTTCCCTCTTATCAAACTACGTTAAGGCCAACGATATATATTGCATGCCTTAAATTGGACACCAGTCACCCTTAGAAATAAATTTAGCCACTTTGCGACTCATTCCAGTCCCTCAAAAACTTGGGATAAATAATTACCCATAAATTACACTTTTATGTAAATATTAATAAAATATTCCCTAGGACTTAAGTCCCCCCCTTTTCCCTTTTTTTGGTGGAGTTAGCTCCCCATCTCTTTTTTTTTTATCTTTCTACACGCAACAATGTGATAATATTAATAAATTGGGTGTGATTACTTTTATATGGATAGGTTCACTGGCCTATTTTCATCCTGGCTCACCAGCCTCATAACCACACAGGATCTCTGGCCTCAAATACATATACATCCATATATATATAACTCGAATCGATGAACACTTACCCTTGAACCCTTCCTTTGATGTGAAACCATGCACACTTACCCAATTTTTTGCAACACTGTGAAATGTATGCATCCTTTCTTCGATAAAAGTTCTCACACAATACTTAGGTGCATGCAAAACCAAAACTTGGTGCCAACAACTCACGAGCCTATATGCACATTTACATTTACAATTGGTACCAACAACTCACTAACCTATATGTACAATTACAAAGGGTTTTGGATTAGGGACATTACATTCCCCTCCCCCTTATTTATGCACTATCCTCAGTGCATTATATACACATGTACATATAAAATTTCAAAAATATTCAAAAAAATGCGGATACTCTACCCGCATAACATCCTCAAACTACCAATTTGCATCCTCAAGATGAGACCAGGTCCATGAATCAATTCCATAGCTATTTTATTTTCCGATCCAATATGCAAACTGGTCGCACTCAAAAATTGCCTTCTAGCTCCACCTAAATCACAGTCCAATCAATAATATGATTAGCATCAGGTACATAATTTTTAAGAAATGATACATCGAAAAAATTATGATTACACAAGGATGCAGGAAATGCAAGCATATATGTGACAAGACTAATCCTCTCTACGATTTCAAATGGCCCACAGTAGTGCACTGCCAACTTAGAACAATTTCCCAACTTCAGGGAACTGTGTCTGGCTTTTACTTTCAAGAACACATGATTGCCCTCTTTAAACTCTTTGCGGGTTTTTCCTTTATCTATGCAACTTTTCTTCCTATCTCGGGTAGCCTTTAAATTCTTCCTTATCTTTACCATCCGCTCTTCCATTTCCTAAACCATATTTGGCCCAACTACTGTGTGATCTGCTGGGTTGTCCCAACTCACTGGAGTGTTGCACTTTCTACCATAAAGTGCTTCAATTGGGCCCATCTTTAAAGATGCTTGATACCCGTTGTTGTAAGAAAACTCTACCAAGTAAATATAGTTCCCATTTTGATGGTTTATCCATCACATACATCCTGATCATATTTAATCAGTACCCGATTTACCCTCTCTATTTTTCCATTTGTCTCAGGGTGATTTTTAAGAACCAAATATCAAACTAGCATAAAAAACCTCAGAATAAGTACTCAATGCCTTGAAAAAGAGAGAATGTAAGATAATAATCCTCTTCGATGGAGCAACCTCCTTATACAACACATAAATTTACAAATACAAGATGATTCCAAATGAAAAGGTCTCCTTGGTATATATAGGAGACTAGGAGTTACAATTACAACTAATGGACCCAAGTCGACATAAATAAAATAAAAATACTAATGTAATATGCCCCAATTAAGGGGTAATGTGCTAATCTTTAGGGATTAACATGCCCCTCCCCTTCAAACAAGTGTTGTCTACAATGCTTAAGTAATTATGGATGCTTCTGTATAAAAGACTCATCTTCCCAAGTAGAATCTCTAGCAGATAGTTTCTTCCACTTCATGAGATACTCTCAAATAGATCTATTCCTCAGCTAGAGAATTCTTGTGTTAGTGATAGATTCAGGTTTCAAAATGATTTTTCCTTCCTGGTCAAGTTCTGTAAATATAGTTTGAACTAGGATCTTGTCACCTATAACCTTCTTTAAGCATGAAACATGGAAAACTGGGAGTACTCGTGAAGATGCAAGAAACTCCAATTTGTATTCCATAGTACCAATCTTTTGCAACACCTTATAAGGGCCATATTACTTTGGTGACAATTTATTATCCTTCTTATCTTGCTTGAGGGACATATGTTTGTATGGTTGTAGTCTTAAAAATACCCAATCCCCTACTTCAAAACTTATTTCACTACGATGTTGATATGCTTTTTGTTTCATGTGATTCTCTGCCATGGTCGGGTTTTCCTTTAAGAGTTGGAGAAATTGTTGTTGATGCTCGATGTGATATTCCATTGCTTGAACCTTAGATTTTTATTTTAGAGAAAAAGTGATGGATGGTGATTGATATCCATAGAGTGCCATAAATGGTGTCATTTTTTTTGCAGTATGAAAGGAATTTTTATACCACCATTATGCCAAGGGTAACCACTTAAACCATTGTGTTTGTTTATTAGAGACAAAGCAACGAAGGTATCCTTCCAGACATTTGTTCACTATCTCGGTTTTCCATCGGATTGAGGATGATAATATGAGCTATGAGCCAATTGATTTCCCAAACAAGAAAATAATTACATCCAAAAATTTCCAGTGAAGATGGGATATTTGTCACTTACAATATCATTTGGGCTTGCATGTAGCTTTTGAATTGTCTCCATGAATGCGGTGGAAACTGTACTAGCTTTGAAAGGGTGAGAGAGGGCACAAAAGTGTGTGTACTTGGTCATTTTATCAACAATAACCATGATGACACTCTTTCCTTTAGAATTTGGTAACCCTGTGATGAAATACATGGAAACCTCCTCCCACCACTGACTTGGGATGGCTAATGGTTGTAAAAGACCTGGGGTCTTAATTGTTTCCACCTTATTTTGTCAGCAAACCAAACATTCTGCCACAAGCCTTTAAAAATCAGTTTTAAGGCCATCCCAAAAAAATTCCTTTTTGAACCCATGGTAGGTTTTAAAAAATCCTAAGTGCCCTCCTACCAGAGAGGTGTGCAATTCCAAGAGTACCTTTTGTTTGAGTTGGGAGTTATTACATAAATATAAGCGATCTTTGTACCATAGTGAATCATTTTTCCATGTAAATGTATCTGATGCACTGGAATCCTACTGCAAGCTTTGAATGAGAGTCCACACTTTTTCGTCAATCTTCAATTCATCCCTTGCTTCTATTATCTAATCAGGTTGGATGATTGAAATAGCACATAGAAAGGACTCAACGTCTTCATCCTTTCTTGAGAGTGCATCTTCCACAACATTTTTCTTCCCTTTTTTGTAGATGATTTAAAAATCATAACCCAACATCTTGGTCACCCACTTTTGTTGTTTTTCTGAAGATAGTATTTGTTCCAAGAAGTATTTAAGACTATCATGATATTTTTTCACCTTGAAGTGCCTACCTATTAGGTAAGGGTGCTATTGTTTCAATGCATGTAGTATTGCCATCATTTCCTTCTCATAAATGGGTTTGTGTAAGTCCTTTCCCTTGAGTGGATGACTTTCAAAAGAAAGGGGCCTTCCTTCTTGCATTAGAACAACACCAATACCATTTCTCGAGGCATCACATTCCAAAATATTTTTTTTTGTGAATTTTTGTGTGTTCAAGACATGAACTTTGCACATCGCCTCTTTAAGTTGTTCAAAAGATTGAGTTGCCTATGGATTCCATGAAAATGCATCCTTCTTAGTTAATGTTGTTAAAGGTGCTACTATTCTTCCATAGTTCCTAACAAACTTGCGTTAGTAACTTGTCAAACCCAAAAATCCTCTAATATTCTTCAATGTTTTGGGAATCGGCCAATCCATCATGGCCTTAATCTTGTTAGGGTCTACCTTGACACCTTCATGAGATACAATATGACCCAAATAATCTACCTCCTTCACCCCAAAGAAACATTTGGATGGTTTGGCAAATAATTGTTTCTCCTTTAGTAGTTGCAACACCCTGTCAACATGTCAAACATGATCCTCCCAAGACTTTCTATAGATTAGTATATCATCAAAAAATACTAACAAATTTTTTCTAAGGGATTGAAAATGGAATCCATCAACAACCCTTGGAATGTGGAAGGTGCATTCTTAAGGCCAAAAGGCATGACAAAAAATTCATAATGGCCTTCATGAGTTCAGAATGTTGTTTTTGGGATATATGCTTCCTTCATTCTAATTTGATGATACCCTGAATGGAGATCCAAATTTTTGAAGTAGATTTCTCCATGTAGTTCATCTAAAAATTCATAAATGACAGGAATGGGAAACTTATCTTTAATAGTGATCTTGTTGAGGTCTATATAATCTAGACACATATGCCATAAGCCCTCTTTCTTGAGTACCATTACCACTGGTGTAGAGTAATAAATTTGTTAGGTCTAATAATTCTAGCCTCTAACATTTCTTCAACCATACGCTCAATTTCACTCTTCTAAGCATAAGGGTATCTGTAAGGCCTGTTGTTAGGAGGAACACTCCCAAGAATTAGGTGAATAGCATGATCATTATTGCGAGTGGGTGGAAGATCTCTAGGAATATATTCAAATAATTTGGAATGGATATCAATGATCCCTTGGATATCTATGGGAATAGATGGATTAGATGTTTGAACATATAGAGAGCATAGTTGTACAATTACACCCTGATGCCCATTTTTCAATACCTTTTTCATTCCATTAGAGCTTATCACCTTAATAGGTTTCACTCTGATACCCCTTAACTCAATTTCCTTTCCTTCCAATGAAAATTTCATGAAACGTTCTTGAAAATTAAAATCCACTATTCCCAATGATTGTAACCATTGGAATCCTAGTACGATGTAAACACCACCCATGGGTATATAAATAATTGGACTATTCATTACATATTCCCCCATAGTAAGATTGATCTTATGGAATTTTCTTTAGCAATTGATAGTTCCTCCATATTCAATCATTACTTGAAATTATGGTGCTGGATATATAAAGCAATTGAGAGCTTTGGCTAATTTATAGTGAATGAAATTATGAGTACTACCATAATCAATTAGGACTATTACCTTTTTATTTTTGATATATCCTTCAATTTTGAGGGTTTGAGGAGTGATAATTCCAGCCAATGCATGACATGATATGGTGGGAGTCGACTCTTCAGAAGAAATCTCTTCTACATTTTCATCTTGAGATGGTTCTTTTTTTTCGTTTTTGTTCTTCTTCCTCTTCACAATCTATGTAGAATAATTTCTTCTCACCACATTTATGTCCCTTACTATACTTGCTGTCACAATTAAATCATAAACCTTTTGCTTTTCATTCCTCCAATTGTTGAGGTGTCAACCTTGTAGGGTGAGTTGTTTTAGAAGAAGGACCATTATTCTCTCGATAAATGTTAGGAGTGGTCCTTCTAGTAGCCATAGCCATATTTTTATTTTCAACATTTCTCGCCACCTTGAATGCATTCTCCAATAATTTGGGTTCCCAAAGGAAAACCTCATGTTAAATGTTATCCTTTAAATTTCCTATGAATACATCAATCAGGTGCTCATTTGGAATATATGTTACCTTTATATTCAATCTTTGGAAGTTCTCAACGTGTTCAACAACTGAACCCTTTTGCTTGATATTTTTCAATTAGATGAAGAAGGTATTTCTCCTTGTATCCTCATAGTGTGCTATCATTTCTCCCGTGAAAATGGTCCAAGTGATAAGTGATTTTCGAGAAAAAATCCATCAATACCACACAAATTGATTGGGTTCTAAATATAAAGATTCAATTCATACCTTTTGTGTGTGTGGCACATTATATAGATCAAATAACCGCTCCATTTGGAGTATCCATGTGATTGGATCCTTGCCATCAAACTTCCTCATATCGATCTTAAGAAATTGGTTGGTCTTCAACCCAAATTTGGAATTTCTCTAGTCTTGATACATCTTCCTTGTGTCCTCATCATGAATTTCATGGGATACATTTTCACTTTCAAGTGGCCTCTCTATTAAAAAAAAAATCAATCCTTCCATGATCTCCTTTTTTAAACCATCCATCTTAGTATCCATTATTGCTTCCAACTTAGCTTTAGTTGAATCCATCATCCCTTGTAGTTAATCTTTTGTTAATGACTTATTTTGTAAATCATTTATGTCCCTGCATATTTATTCACCTTCATCAAGAGTCCAAGAAGGATTGTTTGAAGGATTATTTGGTGTAGAAGTTCCCTTTTTTGGTGGTATGTTTTCCAAGTATCACTTTTAAACCTTGATTTCAAGGTGGTTCTGCTAGATGATCTTTCTTCTTTTGTATCTCCAAAATTTCGGCCCTTCTAGGTATGCAAATTTATTTATGTAGTTCTATGATACGTCTTCTATGTAATACCATAGGTCTAATAAAAATTATATGTGCCAAGTGGAAGTTATGGTAACTTCCCCACACCTTGCTGATTTTTGGCCCTTCCAAGAGAGTGTACTTGTAAAGTGTGCCAAGAGCAGAATATCTAATATTTGATTTTGAAAATTTCACCAAAAATACTACAGACTGTCCATTATCCAATGCAACTAGTCTCACTTAATTTGGATACTCACTAAATAAGATATCATTGTTTTACCTGGAACACTTGTTTGAGACTAGTTAATATGACTAGTCAACTACCCTATCTTACACAGGGTGTATGTAACACCCTGTTTCCCCAGTTTGTAAATATAACTATATTGGACAAGAGACTATGGAAAACTACATATGTGTGAATGTTTGATTTGATGGACCTTTGTATAAAATGTCAATGAATGTAAATTTTGTTATTTAATAGAAAATGGTTAAGTGTTGCATGATTGTTGGAACGGGGGGGCTGTGCTAAGAGAGACCATGAATTGTATGAAATAGATGATGGAGGGGACTAGGAATGGTTGTGTTAACCTCCACCAGAATGTACTTTGTTGGATTTGATTGCTCAGGATCAGAACAACCCTCTGACCCAGGAATGAATTACAGTCAGGCTAGTAGGTGGGAAGACCTCCTCAAGAGTTAATGAGAGGATGGGGAAGACCACCCATCTATAAGGCTTCCAGACCTGATCACGGGCTGGGAATTTTTGCTACACGTAATATTGATGAGGAAGGCAAGAGGGGAAGGAATGATGGGCAGAGGGAGACATGTGAAGAGGGTAGAGAAGGGAGAATAAGCTAAGATTCGAGGAAGAACTGAAAAATAGCATGTTCTAGTCCTGGGAGAAGGAGAGTAACCTTCGTCCCTATCTCTTAATTAGTTGGGAAAAGAAGAGTAACCTTCATCCCTAACTTTCGTTGAGCCAAAAGAAAAGATTCAATCTCAAAGCATCATGGCCTATCTTGGGGGTGGCCATTGGTAAATCCGTTAGGAGTGACTGAGCCTATGGTTGGGTGGAAACGAACACCCCTTCCAGCAGTCACATCACGTCTTCTGGTTCTGATAAGTTTTTTCATGCTTTGTGATTTGAAATGGAATAATGAATGAATGCATGTATGCATACATTTAAGAATTGGCCTATGTATTTATTGATCAAGTGATGTGTATGCATTTATCTCCTTGAGGACTTATGTTTCTGCTTGATTTTCTATATGCTTCAGTTTAACCCTCAAAGGTATTTTTCCCAGGGAGTTACCTCACAGTTCCAAATTTAGAGCAATTGTCTTGACCCTACTACCATCTCAGTAATTCCACGAAAATTACCCTGCCTTGTTTCAAAACTTAAAGTTCTGCGAGCTAGGAAGGTGATTCCATCAAACTGGTATCCTAAGAGACCATAGGCTTGCACCCACATCCTTAACAAAATATCGGCTAAGAGTAGAGATTATATCCCGAGATTCACCAGAGGGTCCATATGACCAGGGTCTAGGAACCCTGTGCTAAGACTGAAAGGAGCTAGTTCTTAATGGATTCAGAGCTTCAGGAGCTTGAAGTCCTGGGATGTCAAACTTCATAACTATAAAAAATACCCAAATGTCAGAGTCACAAAAGGTTGTGATTCATTGATCTGGGGAGTCCGTTGGGGCCCCTTATCGACCGTCCAATCATCTAGTGGAAGGCTTCGCATATGGTACTTCAGTGAAGTCCCACTTCAGTAGAATGGATATGCTATAGCATCAAACTTCCCGAATGTCAAAGTTACAAAGTGAAGGAGAGTCGTAGATTTGGGGGAGATCCTTAGGAGCCCTACCTATCGATCGATCATTCAGGAGAAGGGACACGCAAAGGGTACTTCAGTGAAGTCTTGCTTCGATAAAGTGGAGTGGCAGTGAAGCCAAAAACTCCGAAGGCCGAATTCATGAAGTGACAAGGACTGTAGATATGGGGATCCTTCGGGTCCTATCCTAGCCGTCAGATCAATGACAAAGTCAACCCGACGTTGACTGCTTCGGGAGAACAGGGATGTTGTAATGTAAAAAACTCCTGAATTCCCAATTCGCAAAGTGACTAGGACCATATATCTGGGTATCCTTTGGGTCCTATCCTAGCCATCAGATAAATGACAAAGTCAGCCTGGATTTGACTGCTTCGAAGGTTGAATTCATGAAGTGACTATGACCATATATCTGGGGATCCTTCGGGTCCTATCTTAGCCATCAGATTTATGTTGTAGTTAGCTCGACGTTGACCACTTTGGGAGGAAAGGGGTTTTTTTACTCCAAAACCCCCGAAGGTCGAATTCACGAAGAAACGAGAGTCTTCGATTCAAGGACTCTTCAGGAATTTTCCTAACCATCAGATCTGGGTTGTGGTCATCCCAACGCTAACCAATTTCGAGAGAAAAGAGGATTTTGCATCGCAAAATTGTCGAACGCCGATTTTCCAAAGTAACAGGAGTCGCAGATCCATGGATCTACGTCATCGGATATCTACCGTGAGATATGAGGAATTCTAGAAGGATGCTAGTTCGGAGTGATGTGGCACAGTGACGTCACCCAGGGTGATGTGGACCCAAGTTTTACGTGCCATGTGTCACTCGGATTCATGTGTATCACACACCCTATAGACCCATTGGGACGTGACACATGTCACCCCTAGACCCATCCATGTGTCAGTGCTAGGTATGCTCATGCTAGCCAAAGTAGTTGATGAAGTGAATGGAACTCTGGGAATTTGGGACTTCGGGACTCCGAAGGGTTCGGGTGTAGTGTTGTAAAGAGACCAAAAGGCCCGAAGGCTGAAAAAAACTGGAAAGCTCATGGAACTTCGGGATTTCAAGACTTCAGGAGATATTGTGCATAGACAGAAAGGATGAATTCTGCGTCAAAGCACCGAAGTGTCGAAGCTCCTATTGGCCTACATGTTAGACGTCTGCGTGTTAGACGAAGGTTGAGTCTAGTCATGGGATCGGAAGGTGGATGGAATTCCACCATGGATGAAGGAACCTGGAGACAATACGTGTGAATTAGATTCAGGTGGACACCATGTGGCCCTCAACCAATGAATTCTTGAAGAACTTTGGAAAGGTATATCCATTATTTATAAGCTCGGTTTTGATCATGGAGACCATGGTTAGAAATATTTGGATGATGATAATGTTATAGAGACCCCAAATGAAGGATTTGACCACTTAAGGAGAACAAAGTTTTGATGCCCCATCCCTAGGAAAGTCACTCAGGGGTCGGGTGTGTTACAAATTGGTATCAGAGCATGGTTACAACACTCGACCTGCTTGGTGATCTAAAATTGAAGAAGACTTGAAAAAACTTGAATAATTATTGCAAGTGAAATGTTATGTGTTTAAAGCAACAGGATCAATTTGCAACACATAAATTAAGGATTACTTATGC
>JZKD02S0806483.1:12756-24078 GCA_000966675.3 Picea glauca | reverse complement strand
CCCAAAACCCCTGTCTGGGCTCTTTCGGCACCTCAATCGGTCGAAAAATGAGAAAGATAGGCCTCTTGGAAGTCTCCTTCTCCAAGCTTGTTGTCTCTAGTTCTACAATTCGCACCCTCCTTGATTGAACCTAGCTCACATGCTCTTTTAAGCGTAAAAACCCAGCACCGGGCACAACCGCGCCAACGGTGCAAACCGTAGGACGGTTAAGGCGCCTCCAGCCCCTAACCACCTCGACACTTGGGCATATGGCCATGTGACCTTGCGCTGGGAAAAATGGTGGTTAAACCGTTTGAAAACCGTGCAACTTCCGTTTGGGTCCCGCGCCAACATTTAACACATGGTTACATAGAGCCACGGGTCGTGGTTTCAAACCCCACGCATATATATAAAATACATTGCAATGTAATGTATTGCAATACAATGCAATACAATGAAATGCGCACGCCAATCAGTCGGGCAATATGTTATATGTGGGTCATATGTAATATAAAACAACCATGGGTCGGGGCTTAGCCCCAGCTCGACCCCCCGCCCGATATACAACACTTCAAACATATATATAATGTTTCCCGTAATGATAACAAGGAACAAACGGTGGTGTAATGGCTAGCGGAGGTTCGTGAAGGCGTTAGTGTTGGGGGAGGTCCGAGGGTCGAACCCCACAGACTCCCAATACAATTTTATATAACCAACTAAACAATAATGAGGGGGACACGTGGCGCCCAGGGATTGGGCCATGTGTCCTCATATTACTTGCCACCAACCGGACACGTGTCATCACATCATTCGCCTCTAACAACCAAATGGATCATGCCACATCATTGGATGGCACATCATTGTATGGATGGTATGGACCTACCACGTCACCGTACAGACTGTACGGACTATACGGATAGGTACAGTCAGCATCCAAAAATTTTGCATGTTTGGCTTGGCGGACAGATTGCGATATCTCCTCCATACGGACTCCGTTTGAGAAAGTAAATATACCGCCGGAATCAGAAAGACGAGATGGACGCAATGGAACTATTTTCATCGCATTCCGAACACTTTGGAAATTGAGCAAAATTTGATCCCCTGATCACTTGGGCTCATGGAAGAGTCTCTTCAAAACCATGTTTAAATAACTCTTAAGGGTGACACCCTACCTTACCTCTTTCCTAAAGAGTCTGGTTAAAATTTTATTGAAGAAAAGAATGGAAACTTTCTATTGCGTGTGTGTTTTTAAGAAATATGAACTATGTGTTGTTCATGAACTAATGGATTGTTAGCTAACAACAAGTGTTTTTTCAGCACTCAAGCAGTCAGTAAATCATAGGAAACTACAAGAATAAATGATGATGATGTGCCATGAAGTGGGGGATGGCTCCCACAATAAGGACGAAGAACCTGATGAGAGAAGGGTGGTGGAGACCCCTCTGGATCCGGATGAAACTGTAAGGAACCTCACGACCGAATTACAGAGTTGCAAGGTCGACAACGAGAGATTGATAAAGGACCAAGAAAAACAAATGGAAATTAATGCAGTCTTGTTGTAGAGCTTATCCAACATACAAAGGTAGCTGCAACATGGACCCGCAACCAGTCATGTGGACCAATGTCATATACGAGAAGAAGTAAAATTCCACCTAAGATACGAAAAAGTGGCCCCATAAGTGGTCACACTCAGAGGATTACCTTGAGGAAGGACCAACCTGGAGGCAGGGGACACTCATCAGGAGAGTCCTATAGAGAGGAAACTGGAAACTTTGAGGGATCTTCTAGTAGCAATACTAATTCACATTCTCAAGGGAAAGGAAAGAAGCGAAAGCATTCCAAAAGTCGTGAGCCTGAAGATTTCAAGAAATCCAAACCACCCTCTTTTGATGGAAATATTAAGAAAGGGGAAGAGGTGAAATCTTGGTTTCTTAGTTTAAATAAGTACTTCATAGTTCATGACTACTCTGAAAAATTGAAGGATCAAATAACCATCCTCAACCTGAATGGAAAGGCTTCCATCTGGTGGGAAGACCTTAGCAATGTGAAATGGATCCATGAGAAGAATTTATCATGGAAACAGTTTGAGAAATACTTCAATAAGAAGTATATGTCAGAGAAATACTTTGATGGGAAGACTAAGGAGTTCTATGAACTCAGACTGGGACAAGTCATCATAAAGGAATATATCAATAAATTCCTTGAGTTTATAAGGTATGTACCCTACATAAAATATGAAAAGGTAAAAGTGAAGTGATTTATTAGTGGGTTACCTCAATCCTACAGGGACAAAATTGAGTTTGACGAGCCAAAGACCTTATAAGATACTATCCAGAAGGAAAGGTATTGTTATGAACAGTTCGAGAAGCAGACAAAACCTCATGAGGATTGGAAAAAGATGAGTAGTTCAGGATTCAAGAATAAGGGGGTCAAATCAAAGATATTGAAGAACTATGGGAAGGGTTCTAGGATGAGATTTCCTACTATAAGTGTGTATCAGTAAAATTTACCCTCCCATAGTGGAAATAAACCTTTTAGAGCAACCCCGGGAAAGACTGATGACCCAAAGAGAGAACCCTTGAAATGTTGGGGTTGTGGAGAAGAACATTTTTTGAGGGATTGCCCACATAGAAAAAAAAAACTATAGGAGAGTCTACAACATCCAATAAGCTATCACAATCATTGATGTGGCTAGGAGCATGCCACGGATTTATGTAGCCTTCGATAATAAAAATTATGGCCACCAAGATTCAGTGGTGGAG
This sequence comes from Picea glauca, assembly GCA_000966675.3. Lineage (NCBI taxonomy): Eukaryota > Viridiplantae > Streptophyta > Pinopsida > Pinales > Pinaceae > Picea > Picea glauca. The sequence continues at coordinate 21,337 of JZKD02S0806483.1, read as the reverse complement.
ATGGAAGGTATGATCTCCAACCATCTGGTTTCTATTTTAATTGACCCTAGTTCTAATTTGAGTTATGTATCCCCTCGGACTGTTGATAATTATAAACTTCAACCAACGAGTCATGTTAATCCATGGTTGGTACAACTAGCCACTGGCACCAAAAGAAAAGTAGCAGAGGTCATACCATCTTGCCAATTCTTTATGGATGGATTACCCACCTAAGCAACCCTTAACATACTTCCCCTAGGATATTATGACATGTTGATTGGTATGGATTGGTTAGCCACTTATAAAACCAAGTTGAACTATTACCATAAGACTATAGAGTGTGAAAATGAAGAAGGGAGAAAAATAACCCTCCAAGGTATTCATAAGCATGTCTCAGTGAGACAAATATTATCCCTTCAAATGAAAAAGTATTGCAGAAAGGGATATTCTCTATATGTAATATAGGTGTTGGAATCTGTTGAGGATGAAAAACCAAACCTAGAGGAGCACCCCATTTAAGAGAGTATAGAGACATGTTTCCAGAAGAGGTATTGGGTCTACCTTTGAGAAGAGACTTTGACTTCTTGATAGAGCTTACACCAGAAGCATTGCTAGTGTCTCAGACACCCTATAGGATGAGTACACTAGATCTAGTTGAGCTCAAGCTACAACTAAAGGAAATTATGGACAAAGGATACATTCGGCCGAGTGTGTATCCATGGGGAGCACCAACCTTGTTTGTGAAAAATAAATATGGCACGCTTTGACTGTTCATATATTATAGACAACTCAATAAGACAACCATAAAGAACAAGTACCCCTTACCAATAATCGATGACTTGTTTGACCAATTAGAGGGTGCTTCCATTTTCTCAAAGATTGACTTAAGGTATGGATACCATCAAGTTCGAATCAAGGGTGAATACATCCACAAAACAACATTTAGAACAAGGTATGGTCACTATGAATTTGTGGTGATACCATTTGGATTAACCAATGCTCCCGCCACTTTTATGTGCTTGGTGAATAATGTACTCAACAAATTCCTAGACGTATTTGTATTGGTTTTCATTGATAGTATCCTAAAATACTCCAAGAATAGAGAGGAACATGAAGAATATCTTAGACTTGTACTTCAAGTACGAAGGTAGCATCAGCTCTATGCTAAGTTTAGCAAGTGTGACTTTTTCAAGAAGCAAGTTCATTACTTAGACCATGTTATTTCTAAAAAAGGAGTGGTAGTAGACCCTGACAAGATTAGGTCTATCATGAAATGGAATACCCCAAAGGATGTATCTGATATCATATCCTTTATGGGCTTAGCGGGATACTATAGAAGGTTTATAAAAGGGTTTTCCAAGATTGGTTGTCCAATCACCGCCCTTCAGAAAAAGGGGTTAAGTTCACTTGGACATCAGAATGTGAAGAAATATTTTAGAAACTGAAATACCTTCTAACCCATGCACAAGTGTTGAAGATTGCAGACGCTGATAATGACTTCCTCTTGTGTACAAATTCCTGTAAGGAAGGACTCAGAGGATTCCTTATGAAAGAAGGGCATGTGATTTGATACGAATCCAGAAAATTGAATGAGAATGAAATCAATTATGTGACCCATGATCTAGAGTTGGCTGCCATAGTGTGCGCTTTAAAAATGTGAAGGAATTACCTCATGGGTAGGAGATTCATACTTATGACCGACCATTGTGGGTTGAGGCACCTATTTGATCAACCAAAAATCAGTGCCAGGCAAGCTAGGTGGATGGATCTCCTTAGTGAGTTTGATTTCGAAATAAAACACATCAAAGAAAAGGAAAATAGGGTGGTTGATTCCCTTAGAAGAAGTGTGAAGATGATTCACCTGGCAGCAATGAACACTTGTAAAATGGATGTCAGGGAGAGAGTCTGGAATGCATGGGAAACATATGCATTCTTCAATATTGTGATATCATACCTAAAGCAAGATCCCACAGGGCTAAAGCATGAAGGCTATCAGATGTTGGATGAAGGTCTGATGAATTACAGAAACAGATTGTATATCCCAAGTTGTGATGACTTGAAGAATTTCATAATGGACGAACTACACAAGAGACCATATACTGATCATCCAGGTTATCAGAAAATGATTACGACCACTAAAAAACAATTCTATTGGACTGGATTGAAAAGGACATAGCTGATTATTTAGATAAGTGTCTGGAATGCCAGCAAGTTAAGGTAGAACACTGGCATCCAACAGGGTTGTTACAACCCCTACCAATTCTAGAATAGAAATGGGAAACCATTTCCATGGATTTTATCATCGGATTACCAAAATCAGTTAAGAAAAATGACGCCATCATGGTAGTAGTGGAAAAATTGAGCAAGTATTCTCACTTCATTCTTGTCAAGTGAACTTGCAAGAAAATATATATCACCAACATATTCATGAAGGAGATATTTATACTACATGGCATGCATAGGGAGATTATATCTGACAGAGAGACACAATTTACTTCAAGCTTTTGGAATTCCTTAATGGATGGTTTTGAGACTAAATTGTTGTTTAGCACAACCTATCACCCTCAAACTGATGGACAGATAGAAAGAGTAAACAAAATATTAGAATACATGTTAAGGATGCATGTAATTCATCAACCTAAGAAGCGGGAAGACTACCTTCCATTGGTAGAATTTTCCTACAACAATGATTATCAAGAGTCACTGAAGATGACCCCTTTTGAAGCCCTCTATGGTAGATAGTGCCATATTCCAATCAGATGGAGTAATAAGTGGATAGAATTACAATCAGACCCGACATGCTGAAATAAATGGAACAAAAAGTGATTCAGATAAAGAAAAATCTGAAAATTGCTTAGGATAGACAGAAGAGTTATGACGACAGAAAGAGAACTCCCAGAGAGTTCAACATAGGAGACCATGTCTATCTTAGAGTTAGGCCCAGGAAGATTTCCCTAAGAATGGGATATTGTTCCAAGTTGGCACCTCAGTATTGTGGACCCTTTGAAGTCTTAGATAGAGTGGGACCTATATCCATGTTTCATTATTGAAGAAATATGTACATGATTCTAAAGGCACATAATGTTTTGCATGTTTTATTATTGAATAAATATGTACATGATTATAATCATATAATTGACTGGTCTGTGATCCAGGTGGATCCAGAGGGAGAATTCCTGCTAGAACCTCAATGAATACTAGACAAGAAGGAAACCTCACTCAGGAACTGAACCATTTCACAGGTCTAGGTGCAGTGGAAACCCTTTTTCACAGATGAGGCTACGTGGGAAATGGAGGATTCCATGAGACAAGCATATCCATTTTTGTTTACTTCTGTATATACAAAGCATATTGACAGATAGAACATCAAGGACGATGTTCCCTTTAAGGGGGAGGGAATTGTAACACCCTGTTTCCCCTAGTTTGTAAATATAACTATATTGGTCTAAAGACTATGGAAAACTCATTATGTGTGAATGTTTAATTTGATGGACCTTTGTATAAAAGGTCAATGAATGTAAATTTTGTTATTTACTAGAAAATGGATAAGTGTTTCATGACTACTGGAAGGGGGGGGTGTGCTAAGAGAGACCATGAATGATATGAAAGAGATGGTGGAGGGGACCATGAATGGTTGCCTTAAACTCCACTAGACCAATACTTTGTTAGATTTGATTTCTTAGCATCAGAACAACCCTCTGACCCAGGAATGAATTACAGTCAAGATGGTAGGTGGGAATACCTCCTCAAGATTTAATGAGGGGATAGGTAAAACCACCCATCTATAAGGCTTCCAGACCTGACCACGGGCTGGGAATTCGAGCTACATGCAATCTTGTTGAGGAAGGCAAGAGGGGAAGGCATGATGGATAGAGGGAGAGTTGCGAAGAGGGAAGAGAAGGGAGACTAAGCTAAGATTCGAGGAAGAACTGAAAAAGAGCATGTTATGATCCTGGGATAAGGAGATTAACCTTCGTCCCTATCTATTACTGAGCCAAAAGAAGGAGAGTAACTTCCATCCCTAACTTTCGCTGAGCCGAAAGAAAAGACTCAATCTCAAATCATCGTGGCCTAGCTCAGGGGTGGTCAGTGGTAAATCCGTTATGAGTGACTGAGCCTATGGTTGGGCGGAAACGAGAACCCCTTTCAACAGTCATATCATGTATTCTGGTTCTGATAAGTGTTTTCATGCTTTGTTCTTTGGAATGGAATAATGAATGAATGCATGTATGTATACATTTAATAATTGGCCTCTGTATTGATTGATCAAGTGATGTGTACGTATTTATCTCCTTGAGGACTTATTCTTCTGCTTGATTTTCCATATGCTCCAGTTTAACCCTCGGAGATATTTTTCCCATGGAGTTACCTCATAGTTCTAGAGTCGAAGCAAGCCTCTTGACCCTGCTACCGTCTCGGTAATTCCACAAAAATTACCTCGATTTGTTTTAGAACTTAAAGTTTTTCGAGCTAGGAAGGTGCTTCCATCAAACCAGTAGCCTAAGAGACCTTAGGCTTGTGCCCACGGCCTTAACCAAATCTCGGCTAAGAGTAGAGCTTATAGCCCAAGAATCACTAGAGGGTCCATATGACCAAGGTCTAGGAACCCTGTGCTAAGATCGAAAGGAGATAGCTCTTGATGGCTTCGGAGCTTCAAGAGATTGAAGTCCTGGGATGTCAAACTTTGTAACTGTAAAAAAAACCTGAATGTTGGAGTCACAAAAGGTTGTGAGTCGTTGATCTGGGGAGTTTGTTGGGGCCCCTTCTCGACCGTCCAATCATCTAGTGGAAGGCTTCACATATGGTACTTCGACGAAGTCACACTTTGGGAGAATGGAGATGCTATAGCATCAAACTCCCCAAAAGCCAAAGTTACGAAGTGAAGGAGAGCCATAGATTTGAGGGAGATTGTTAGGATCCTCACCTACCGTCTGATCATTCAGGAGAAGGGACCCACAAAGGGTAATTCGATGAATTCCCGCTTCAGGAAAGTGGAGTGGCACTGAAGCCAAAACCCTTGAAGGCTGAATTCACAAAGTGACTAGGATCGTAGATCTGGGGATCCTTCAGGTCTTATCCTAGCCATCGGATCAACGACGAAGTCAGCTCGACATTGACTGCTTCCGGAGAACAGGGATGTTGTAACGTAAAAAAATATCGAAGGTTGAATTCGCAAAGTGACTAGGACCGTAGATCTGGGGAACCTTCAGGTCCTATCCTAGCTATCGGATCAACGACGAACTCAACCCAATGTTTATCTCTTTGGGAGAACATGGATGTTGTAATGTAAAAAACTCCCGAAGGCTAAATTCAGGAAGTGACTAGGACCGTAGATCTGGATATCCTTTAGGTCCTATCCTAGCCATCATATCTACGATGTATTCAGCCTGACGTTGACCGCTTCAGGAGGAAAGGGGTGTTGTGACTCCAAAACCCCTGAAGGTTGAAGTCACAAAGTAACAAGAGTCATCAATTTGAGGATGCTTTGGGACTTTTCCTAACCATCAGATCTGGTCTGTGGTCATCTTGGTGCTGACCAACTTTGGGAGAAAAGAGGATTTTGCATCGCAAAAATCTTGAACGATGAATTTTTGAAGTAATAGGATCCGTAGATCCATGGATATACGTGGTCGGATCTCGACCGTGAGATTTGAGGAATGTTAGAAGGTTTCCATACTGGAGTGACGTGGCGTAGTGATGTCACCCAGGGTGGCATGGACCCAAGTTTGACATGCCACATGTCACCCGGATTCGTGCGTATCACACACCCTATAGACCCATTAGGACGTGACGCGTGTCACCCCTGGCCCCATCCACGTGTCAGCCCTACGTACGAGAAACCTAACCAAAGTAGTTGGTGAAGTGACCAGAACTCCAGGAGTCTGGGACTTTGGGACTCCGGAGGGTTCAGGTGTAGCATTGTAAAGTGGCCAAAAGACCTGAAGGCTAAAACCCTATGGAAAGCTCACAGAACTTCGGGAGTTTGATAATTCAATAGATATCGTGTGTAAATAGTAAGGAGGCATTCTATGTCGAAGTGTCGAAGTATCGAAGCTCCTGTTGGACTACGTGTTAGATGCTTTCTTGTTAGACGAAGGTTGAGTCCAGTCATGGGATCGGACGGTGGATGGACTTCCACCATGGATGAAGGAACCTGGAGACAATACGTGTGAAGTGGATTCATGTGGACTCCATGTGGCCCTCAACCAATGAACGCCCAAAGAACTTCGAAAAGGTATATCCTTCAGTTCTGAGCTCGGTTTTGAGCATGAAGACTATGGTTGGAAAGCTCTAGATGAGCATAATGTGATAAAGACCCCGAATGAAGGATTTTACCACTTAAGGAGAATGAAATTTTGATTCCCCATCCATAGAAAATCCACTCAGGGGTCGGATGTGTTATAGTGTATCTACAAAATTAGGATGACCCATAAGAAGAAATTGTTTTTATAGATACCTTGATAATTTCTATGAATATCCTCCATATTTCAGGGTCTGAAACATCACATAAATTTTTTTATATCAAAAATTCCGTGATGAATAAATTCAGGATGATTCCAGAACTATGTCTTACACAAGATATATCTATGAAAGTATAAGGCCTCAGGAGCTAAAATTTGAACCCCACGTACCTTGATCCATCTTTTAAATATCCTACAAGGGGTTCCTTTTGAAATGTTGTAGAAACAAATTTATAGTGAAAATTCCAAGATGTCTCATATGCATCAGTGAAACCACGAGACCTTGAGCTCTGATACGAAAAGTTAATAATTGTAGATTTTAACCTTGTACAATATTTACTGCAAACAAATTTTCAGTAAAAGAACAAAAAATATACAATGGCAAATACAAACATTACACAGATTTTTCCCCTGGAAACCCAAACTGGGAAAACCAACATATTCTATATTCATTCATAGTGATACATTGTTTACAATACAATATACATATAGGAGCCAGTGACATCCAAAACCCTAACCCAATGACCTGGATTAGTCAACAACCCTAATTCCTTAACCGGAAATAGAAAACCATCGACAAAAAACTATGTACTGAAAAACCGACCAACAATGGAGACGAAAATCAAGGCAACACAAAAAATGAGGCAAAAATGCGACATGTTTCTCAAGGAATTTTTCCCCACTACTCGTGCAAAGAATATAACACATACCTACATTCTCCCACTTGTTGTTTTCTTTGCATACAGGGGGTTACATGGTTACATATTCAACAATCCAGGGAAACAATACCCATGGATCCTCTACACCAAGAGAACTTCTCAGTGCTCACAGATTTTTGTTAATGAATCTAAAAAATTCTTCAAAGTGTCCAACTTCATCAACAACACTTTATTTTATTCAACCATGTCTCTCACAAAGTGATATTGAATATCAATATGCTTTGTCTTTGAATGATAAGTCGGGTTCTTTGCCAGAAAAATTGCACTCTGACTGTCACAATATATCCTTACAGCTCCTTGTACCAACCCAATACCTGAACACAATATTTGTAACCATACTGCTTCTTTACTTGCATTAGTGGCTGTCATGTATTCAAATTCTGTAGTTGAAAGTGACACTACAACCTATATTTTTCTCATCCAACTTATTGCTCCTCCAAATAGGTTAAACACATACCCACTTGTAGATATCCTATGATCCAGATATCCAGCCCAGTCTGCATCCACAAATCCATGTATATCCACCACTCTGTCCAATCCCGATCTTTCTTGGTAGCACAATCCATAGCTAGAAGTGCCACGCAAATACCTGAAAACCCTTTTTATTGTTGTCCAATGCTCCTTCCCTGGTCTTGACATATACCTGCTCAATACTCCCACTGCATGTGCAATGTTTGGTCTAGTACTGCACTCTCATATGGAACATGAGACATGTCCTCCTCCTCTTCATTTGTCTTGGAACACTGATCCGCATATAACTTTATACCAATAGGAATAGGAACCTTGATTGCTTTACATTCCTGCATATTAAACCTTTGCAATATTGTCTCGACATATTTTCTCTGATTTAACCAGAGTTTCCTCTTTTTCCGATCTCTTTTAATTTCCATTCCCAAAATGAAATTTGAAGCACCGAGATCCTTCATGTCAAATTTATAGGACAACTGAGTTTTCACATCCTGGACAATCTCCTTGTTGTTTCCTATCAACAACATGTCATCCACATACAAGACCAAATAAATCAAATGATCACCAATTAATTTAAAATACACACAATGATCATTTTTTCTTCTTGTGAAACCAAGTCCCAACATATAAGTTGTTGAGCTCCGGATTTATAACATTTTCTTGCTGGTTCTTGAGGACATTGTTTACTCTCCTGAAGACTTTTGTTAAGMAAATGGCATTCTTTCTGTGYTATTCATACTCTGTTACACATATATGTTCCATTGCATACAKAAACCATGAAGTGCTTCCAAAACCACAAATGAGCGAAGAATTCAACTATAATGTGGATGCACTGTCACCTCTTGGTGCAAATACGGTAAAGGGCAGACAAGGAGTAATTTATCTCGGGGAAAAGTTACCAAGTGGTGCTGTTGAAGTTGTTTGCAAAAAGACATGGGGTATGTTTGTGTTTTA
>JZKD02S0806483.1:0-12746 GCA_000966675.3 Picea glauca | reverse complement strand
CCCCTAGTGGATGAGCACTAGTGGGTGTATCAGATCCTTTGTTATATATTGTTCAAGAGTCAGACCTACCTGTAACCCTAGTTATTGTGTAAAGGGTACAGGTCGGCCCTACCTTATTATGTCTAAAGATAAAAAGTAAAAGATAATTAATATTAATATTAATATTAATTATTATAATAATTAATAACTAATATATCTAAGTGAGGTCAGCCCTCTTATGCCAATAGACACTTCAGTTGATAGGACAAGTCTCATATAAGTAAAAGTAAATCTTTCATTGTAGACACACACACACTTAGGTGTTTTGGAAATTTCAGCAAGTACTTCTCTTTAGCAAAGGTGCACACCTCTCTTGGGTGCTAGTGTTATAGGGATTAAGCACCCTCTTGTGTGCTAAGTCATTCTTGGTGGTGAAATCTCTTTCTCTTGAAGAATATAGCAAAGGATGTGGCTGGGTTTTTCTCCCTTGTTTGAGAAGGGTTTCCCAGGATATATCTTGTGTTCTTGTGCATGGTGTTTCTTCTTGTGATCTTGGTTGTTGCAACATTCTTGTTTATGGTTAAGACATGATGAAATTAAATGAACTACATGCTTATCCTAGCTTATGAAAAATCAACAGGATTGTCACTCAATTCATGGGAAGAAGGGGGTGAAGGCCTAGAGGCTTGTTACTAGCAAAAGATAAAAGAAATTCATGAACCTTCTAGATGGTCACCCAGGGATCCCAAGGACAATGAAATGTCTCTCATAAGAAACTGATGAGACCCATAAAAAATAACTAATGCAAAATTCCAACCGAGGTGGAGCATGTGTGGGAATTATTTTTCATGCTTAGGTAGAAGCCCCACACATTGTTTTGGACTTGGGGAAGCATGGTGTGACCAGAGTAGAGTCAAGGTGGGTACTATTTTTCATGATTAGGTAGAAGCCCTACCTTGGTTTCAACCTGGAAACATATTAAAAGAGAAAAATGCAATAAATGGGTTTGGAAAAATAATGCATTGAAAACTAAGGTGCAACACACCCTCTACAAAGGAATTCATAAATGAGATACTACGATCCCTTGTATGTCATGAACTCCATACCCAAGAGTCTTTCCCCCATCCATGTCACTTTTTCTACATGTCTTAGAGAGGGGCCCACTTAGGAAACACTCCTAAAATTGAGGTATCATTCAGCCAATACATCGCTTTGTCAACCCTCCCATACTTGAACTTGGAAAATTGCATAGGGTCTTTGAGCACTTGTTTGTTTAATGAGGTGATTTTTGATGTACATGCTTAGATGGATATTTTTTTTAATTTTTTTAATTATCATGATGCATTTTAATTTAGATCCTTGGAGGGTGTATTCATTTTCTTTGCAAGACCTAGTTGGTGGAAAGATTTGGAAGAACAAGCCTAGCTTGGGATTCCTTGGGGCTTGAAGCTCACATGTTGGATACCATGGACCACACACTAGATGACGATGAAATCCTTTGGAGGCCACATGGATACCTTGGAGGACCTCACATATGCCCCTAATAACCCAACTTTTTTCCTTTGGAGGAAAACATGTCACATTTGGAGGGTTTGACGTCTTGTGGGGCTAGGGTTTGGTGTGGTGGTGTTGATTGACTTGACGCTTGGCACGTTTTGATGGAAGAATAAATGGATTGAAGGAAGAAACCCTAGCGCATGAGAGGGAGTCCTTAGAAGGCCCAACGACTTCCATTCTCAACTTCAACGACTTGCAAAAGGTGCCAAAATGTCACCCTAGAAGAGGGATGACGTTACATTATGGTTTTCTTATGTGCATTTTTAAAAGTTAAATTTGAATTTTATAATGTAAAGGGGAAAAGTAAGGGTTTTTGACCCCTTAATTTGTGGTTTACCCTAAAATTAAGTGGAAAAACACTTTTAGTAGGATTTTTATAAAAAGAGATCACTTCTATTTCATTTTTATCATAACTCTCCCATCTTGGAGATGATCCTAGGCTTAAATTTGCGCTCTACTTGGGAAATTTTCTCTATATATATTGCTACTATCTCTTTTGATGGTTTGTATTGGCTATTGGATGGATAGTTAAGGCGCTAACTTTCTTGGAGGCTATTTCTTTCTTTATGGTTGATTTTTCTTGGTTAAAAGGAGTTTATCTTGTTAATGCTTGGACCAGGTAAGGAATCTTTCATGTTATTTATTTATATCTTGGTCACAAGGTTAATTTTCTAAGATTTTGGGGATTATAAGGGCATACAACCCCACTAATCCCATCATAATTGTCTTGGAATAATTTGTTTCACAAAGGAATACTAGGAGGAGTATAAGGGTTTACACCCTCCTAGTGTTTTCCTTAATTGTTTTTGCTTTCATTGGGGAGTAAAAGGGATTACACCCCCAAGGAAGTAGCACAACTATATATTTTATTTTTTAAAGACTCCATAATCGAACAGTTAAAGGCGCTAATCTTTTGCATTGGAGAAATAAAATCATTGCATTGGGATACATAGAATTACAAAATATTGGAATTGTTCAAGTTGGAATCTTTTATGCATGTTAAAAGCTTGTCAAGGCCACTAGGGCATCTTGTTTGTCCAATTATTTATTTCTTCTGTAATGGATTTAAGATACATCCATTAGGTTTGTAGAAAAACACTCTATAACTTTTAATTTTGCTCACCTTCTAACCATCAAATCTTGCTAGAGAGATGCCATAATAATCTACTAGTCTCAATGCACTTTTTGGGTGGTTTACTTGCTTGTTTTGTTGGTTGAAATTTTATTTTGTAGAAATAGTTTTCTACAGACATAAGTATGATAATATATCTCTGCAATAATTGTTTATAATATCCTTATTTCATCGCTAAAGTCTTATGCTTTCATACTTGAGTTACTCTAGTTATTTCCAGCGTATCTCTTCCATCATTTACTTGAATTTTAGCATATTGTAGCAGCTTTAATAATCATTTAATTGATATATATATATCCATTTATTGATGAAAATAGGGACAACAAGCTTAACTTTCTTGTCCACTTAACTTTAAGCTTGCATACTCATCTTTTCTTGTGTCTCGGGTAGGTATAATCTTCTACAGGTACTCAAGTTTCTTGGAAACTATTAACCACTTTCAAGATTCATTTTCAAAAAATATTCCACTTAGTATATTGACCTATAGGGGAATCATATCCATAGTCTCACTTTCCATCTCATTTCCCCCTAGGATCACCCAATATTTCCTCCTTGTGTTGGACTTCTCCTTCACTAAAGCGAGGGGAGGGTTTATTTGAGGTGATAGTGGTTAAAATATCCCACCGTTATCACCATATCGTGGATTTGTTTGGGATTTACCCAACCTACATTTTGCGCGATAACATGTTGTACTTGCACAAACTGATCCCACCACATTTATGCCTTTCCTTTTAGCCAATAGATGGAAATTTTCTCTTCTACCTATGCAGAATAATTATGCAGCTGAAATTATTTTCTCATACCCAACAACCAAATCTCTGCATATTCATTCTTCTTGTGCTCATTGTCAAAGGTAGGAGGCTTGTTCTTATTAATTTCTCCCTGTACCTCATCCACCCCGGTCCTCCACTTATTCTTTCTAATAGGAGATGGACTTGAGTTATTGTGCGCTTTCCTAAATGAATGCTTTGATGAGTGGTGATACCTATCAACACTTCTTGTTTCTTTTCTTTTCTCATCGTGAGATCTGTGACTTCTTGATCTACTTGACTCTGTATCCTTATCCATTTTATTTTCTATTATTTCCATGCTTTGTATCAACTTGATATTGAATTCATCTTGTTTCTCCTTGGCTTTCATAAACCTTTCATTATCAACTTTATAACTTTGGACATCTTTTTGTAGTCCCTTTATGGTTTCTACCAAGTTTATGCGCTCCTCCTTGGATTATGTACCATCAACACCCAAACCAACATACAAATCCTTAAATTCATCATCATGATTATAAGTTCTTCGCACATATTCCATGATTTTGACCTTCTATGCTGATTTTGTCCTACTCTAATCATTGATAATTCTACAAAATGTGTAGGAAACAAGATTTGTTAGATGAATTCATGAGATGACTTCATGAAAACTATGCACCATTTTGTCAGAATCCTTTCTTTTGAATCCCATGCACACACTGGTATTCAACACATACCAATGCGCGATTTCAATATTTAACATATACATCGTGTATCAGTATTTCGCATGCAACAATTATTTTTTCCGTGTAGCCCCAAACTTTAGGGTGCACACCCACGCCTCATTATTTATTGCACATTTCCAACGTCGCACCCCACAATGTCCAGAATTTAGTGCGCATACTTTTGCATTCTTATTTTATGTGCACCAAGGCCACACTGTAATTCCAAATTCGGCCAGTTACCAGTCCGAATTTTTCCTTAAGTAGGAACTCGGCCCATGCAGGCTTAGTGTCGAAATTGGATCTCTAGTACCATAATGTAACATCCCCCATTACCTACATTAAAAAAATGATCTAATACCAAACTGTGACATCCCCATTACCAAATTGCTTTTGATACCACATTGTAACATTACCTAGTTTACTATTGAACAATGCTACTCCAAAATCTAGTGCACAGATTCTACTCTATAACATCAATTTGCATAGAATTACTTGAAGTAACACACTCAACCCCAAGCTGAGTCCCGCTACCCAAAATTTCCTCTTTTTACACAACTTATAAAAGCAGAAGTAACTTAAAACAACTGTGGGCAAAAGCATACTGAGCACACAACTTCATTGTGCATGTAATCCACTATGAACATGTTATTTCTACTGTGCATGCAACCATTATGGTGTTGCATGCCAATTTTGTTTTCCTTGTGTGCGCAAAAATCTTCTCTCAGTGCACAACCAAATCCAACCTCTTATGCACACAAAGTATTTCCATGTGCGCACGACCATTATAACTTCACCTCAGAGACTCATGTCCATTATCATAAGGTTAATTTAATAGGAAAACTAACATTAACTATCATACTCATGTACGACTACAAATACTGACTATCAACACCACACTTACATGTGCAAGCAACATTATACAAAATAACAACAATTACTTATATGTAACAACATAAAAGAATTAAGCCCATATTAAACACAGATAATTAAGCACATAGTCAATGAGACAAGCACATAAAGACACTTATCTTTTTTGAAAAGTCACCAACTGTGTGCAGAACTCAGACATTCCTCTCAGCCATAAACTTTGTTTCTCATATACTTTCAACAAGAGGTCATCCCTGAACTAGGGCTTAACTCCACTAGGGAAAAAAGGGTTCCTAATTCCAGGATAAGGTATGATACTCAATAGAATTGATTAGTCCAAGGTGCCACTACAGCAATTAGTCTATAGTCTCTCATTCCCCACACGCCTATTACACCCAAGGAAGTGTGCCTCTTCTCTGCACATCAATCCTATGGCTAGCCCACTTCCCTTCCAGGGTTCCAACAACATACCCGACAGGAAGTCTCATATCCCTACAACTAATGCCCAACGCACCAAGGAACAATTACTAGAAAAACTATCACTTGGAGAGAATGCTCATGGGCCTGACAACCCACCTCTTCGACAACAAATATCTCACCTAGAGAGACTGCTCATGGGCCTGAAAAACCGCCTCTTCAACTGGAAAATTATGGTTACAATACAAAAAAAAAAAAATTACTAGCTTTTCTATGAAGATAAGGTAATAGCTGTAATTCCTAGACGGTTCGACCCCTTCTCCACATGAGAAAAAGAATGATTAATTCATGAATGAGTTACCCCTTCTCGAACTACACTAAGGCCAACAATATATATTCCATGCCTGAAACTGGAAACTTGTCACCCTTAGAACTAGGTTTAGCCACTTGGTGACTCGTTGCCTTCCCTCGAGAACTTAGGATATATAATTACCCACAACTTACACTTTTCTGAAAATATTCCCTAGGACTTATGTCCCCCCTTTTTCCCTTTTTTCGGTGGAGTTAGCCCCTAATCTATTTTCATATGAAATGTCTGCATACAACAATGTGATAATATTAATAACTTGAGTGTGATTACTTTTACATGGACAAGAACACTGGCCTATTTTCATCTTGACTCACTAGCCTCATAACCACACAGGCTCTCTAACCTCAAATACATATACATCCACACACACACACACATAACTCGGCTCGATGTTCACTTCTAGGTAATCCTTGTGTACTTACTCAAGTGTGCACAACACTATGAAATGTTTGTACCCTTCCTTTGATGTGAAACCATGCACACTTACCCAAGTGTGCACAACACTATGAAATGTTCGCACCCTTTCTTCGATAACAATTATCGCACACTACTATGGTGAGCGCAAAACCAAAATCGGTGCCAACATCTCACCAACGTATATGTACATTCACATTTACAATTGGTACCAATGGCTCACCAACCTATATGTACAATTACAAAGGGTTTCAGATTAGGGACATTACATTATAAGACTGGAATTATGCGCCATCATGGAAGCAATAGGCACCTAGTTATTTTAGTACCTAAAGATTTGGGAAGGTACAAAGCTCATGGATACTCGTGTAAATCCAGTATTCAATGATGGAAAAAGACCCCATGGTTTCAATATGGGTAAAATCATGAAGATGGGTAACACTTTTCCCTGTTTTATGACAAAAAAAAACTTTATTTTCACAAGTTCTTCAACTTCCGACATACAAAAGTATTTTTTTTATTTAGAATTTCACTTTACAGTAAAAACAAAACTTGTGAAGAATTTTGTTAGCTTTCCAATGACTATTTTTCAAATTTGTTTTATTAATATTTGATATGTCAATTTGACAATTGTTTAACAGTATGTTCCTTAAACATGAAAGGAATGATAATGAGTTATTTTTTCCCACAACAATGTATCTATTATTAAACTTATGTTTTTAAGAAAAGAAATATACTGCAACAATCTACAGAGACTCTATTTTATTATGGCTATAATTTTGAATCTAACGGATGAATATTATAATTTCTATAATTTTTTTAAGTTGACCAAGCTGAAAACGTTGCAGATTTTAAACACGTGTTTTCCTACACCTTGTATCTATCTTAATTTTTACTTAAAAGTAAAATCTAAAAATACCCTTTTGAAGATGACAGTTTAAGGATTATGAATATAAATTTTCCATAATTTTCCACAATTTTCCACTGTGTATTTTTAGAGATATGGATTTTTCATTTCACCGAATCATAATCTCACCTAAAAATATTATGTAGTGATTTTTTTATAAAATTAAATAAATTTAGATAAAAACAATGAAAATGAAAACAAATTATATCCAATGAAAGTAGATTCAATTTTAAAAATGTTGGTATCAATTCTGAAACTAAATTATGAGTATTTGTAGGAGTCCGCTACCTCGAAAGATGAAGTAACATGGAGAGAATTTGCAGTTTCCTGCAAACAGTCCCATTTTCAGGTTTTCGGCCGAAACCTATTTTTTAACGGAATCCGTTAAAAATAAACGTTTCGGCCGAAAATTCTTTCAGCTGAAATATGCTTACCATAGGAAAATAATTCATCCGAAAAACATTGTACACAAATTTTGAGGGCGTCGTTCAATTTGATGTGCAAATTTTCGGCCGAAAAAATTCCTAGCAACTTTTTTTCGGCCGAAAAATTGCCGCTAGGAATTTTTGAGACTCGATTGTCACAAAAGTGTTACCCAGCTTCATAATTTTACCCACGTCTCATCTTTGATTCTTTTGGTCATTTATTTCATTGCATTTCCTCTGTTTCTTGGTTCAGTTGTTACCAGTTCTACTACTCTAGTTCTTATCTTGCAAATTGGGATTTTATTTAATTCCACTGGTTTAGTATCAAATTCCCCCCCTAACTCATCACTAAAACATTTCATTTTCGCATCTTACTCTCATCACCCTGGTTACTCGCCATCTGATCCTTCGGGCTCACCCACAACTCGAAACCTATTCCTTATGTTGGTCTATGAGTATGGCTAGTTTAAGCACTAAACTAGACCCAAAATATAGAAAAATAGGGTTTTTCATAATTTCTAAACTAGCAAATAGAATCCCTATCCCCCAAAATCTTCCCTGATACATAACTAGAGAAAAAAAGGATGCCACAAAGGTATCCAATGATTTCCATTATAGATTCTCACCTGAGATTAAGTAAAAGATGGCACACTTGGAAAAATCAATTAAGGAAAAGGAGAAAAAGGATAACCAAAGAACAAATTGAGATAGAATTCAAGGGTTGGATCCCTTATACAAGCTTCTCCATAACTAGAGACATAAAGATTTTTAAGATGGCATAGATTTATTGGCTCAATAAATATTTCATTGCCTAAGTTGTGGAGGAAAGAGGCCTCCAACAACATGCCATCCTCTACAAGATGGATTTAATGGATATGAAATTTGAAGTGGTATTCAAAGCAGTCTTTGACATTAACATCATAGTTTTTTATCCCCATAGCAATGACACCGATAACATAGCATCTCTTGAAGGCACTATAGGACCAAAGGGCACTCCCTCTAATCTAATCCTCAATGAAGAAGATTCCCTGCCAGTGGAAGAAGCGTAGAAAGAGGTGAAACAATCACCCAACTTTGCAAGCCTCCTGGACTAAACCTGCCCTATCTCATTTTATGATTAGTTTAAAAATGTTACTCGTTTATCATGGTTTTTGGTTATTTCCTAGTATATCTTTTGTACTACTTACGCTTGTATATATTTAATATCTAAAAGTTATAGGAGTTTTTGAGAGTTTAAACTATGACTATGACTATGACTCTTTTTTCTGACTTGTTGTGGGGTGGTTTCCCTAGTGAGAAACCACAAATAAACATAATTGTACTTTTTTATGATATTAATATAAAAACTTGTTAGTTAAAAATTCATTTTAATTATGAGAAACTTTTATAATTATTTAAATTAATAATTAACATTTTGAAAAAATAAAAATAATCAAATAAATAAAAATAATTATTAACTAAACATAATCATTTTAAATGTATTAATTTTTTGCATAGCACCAATATAAATCCCTTTAAATATGTTATATTTATATATAATTAAAAAAATGATATACCATAAAAATTTGTATGGTTATATGTATTTTTTTTTCACATTTTAGGACATAAAAGATAACACCAATCCCTTTAAATATGTTATATTTATATATAATTAAAAAAATGAAATATGTTATATTTATATATAATTACAAAAATGATATGTTATATTTATATATAATTATAAAAATATATAATGTAAAGTTGCGTGGTTAATGTATAAATTCATTTAAATATGTTATATTTATATAATTAAAAAAAAAATGATATAGTATAAACTTGTATGGTTATATGCATTTTTTCTTTCACATTTTAGAACATAGAAAAGTAACACCAATATAAATCCCTTTAAATATGTTATATTTATATATAATTAAAAAATGATATAAATACTTTTAAATATGTTACATTTATAAATATTTAAAAAATGATATAGTGTAAAATTTATAAATATTTAAAAAATGATATAGTGTAAACGTATATGGTTATATTTATAAATCTCTTTAAATATGTTATATTTATATTTAATTAAAAGAATGATATAGTGTAAAATTGTAGGGTTATATCTATTTTTTCTTTCACATTTTAGGACATAAAATATAACATCAATATAAATCCCTTTAAATATGTTATATTTATATATAATTAAAAATAATATAATGTAAACTTGGATGGTTACATTTTAGAACATAAAAAAATAACACCAATATAAATCTATATATATATAATTAAAAAATGATATAATTATATGTAAAAATTCCTTTAAATATGTTATATCTATATATAATTTAAAAAATGATATAGTGTAAACTTGTATGGTTATATGTATTTTTTCTTTCACATTTTAAGACATAAAAGATAAAACCTAGATAGAAGAGAAGCTAAACACCATCTTTAAGTTAGAGTTATAATTCTAAAGTTGATTGTTAAATTTTAATAAAAAAAATATAATTATAATTAAGATAATTTTATATATATATATATATATTTACGTAATTTTCAAGATGTTAATGTTGTTAGGATGTTGATTGATCCTCACAAAGTTAGGTACACTAAGTTAAAGTCCCCCACTTTACTTTAATTTATATTATTGTAGCTTTCAAACAACTCTATTAGGTTGGCCTTAAAGAGTATTATTCTGAAAGCTTTTGTTCACTGATTGAGGCATGGGGACATCTACAAACTTATCCATAACTGATTGAAGTTATCCATGGAGAAAGTACGTTTGACTAAAAAAGATGGAGAAGCCAAAATAAAAATGCTTGTCATTTCAAATGAATGAGGATAAACTCAATTTTATCATCCAAATTAGAATAACATGATGTGAGTGTAGAAAAGGGCGTTAACTGGGGTAAAGTGGATAAATATGTACGTTGCTTAATGGGAATCTTAAATGCTAAAGTCAAAAAGGGTTTTGATTGGGAAATTGGAATCCCCTTATCAAATGAAAACTAGAGTAAAATTAATGTATTGGAGACTTGCTTGTTAGTTTTTGTTTATTTTGCTAGAGAGTCCTTGCTACCTTAACGTTATTATAATTATTATTACATTATTAATTTTTGTTGATTTAGCATTATTCAAAAAGGTTTGGTGTCCTAGATATCTAGGATAATGAGTTGTCTGTAGAGACTGCCCAATAATACATATAAATTATTCTCTTTGATTTTCAACAAGTGTGGTTGTGTTGTGTTATTTTTATGAATTTTCTTTTACCATAGTATAAAAGAGAGTTGTGTTATTTTTATGATTTTTTTTTTACTTTAAGATAAAAGAGAGGCATCCTAGCACCTCTACCCATGGTTTCTTTTTAGTTGTTCATTGTATACCACCCCCAATCATCAATAAAGGTGGGGTGATACTATTCATTAAATAAGGACAATGAATAACTCAAATGGGAATCTAATCCTTACTTGCTTACATCATGTAAGGTTTTCCTCTTAATCAGTACCCAACTTGTTTAAAGTTACAATTCTCTCATCTAGTGGTGCATCAAATAATGTGGGTTGCAATTCTCTCATATAGTGGTGCATCAAATAATGTGGGTTGTAGTTCTCTCATATAGTGGTGCATCAAATAATGTGGGTTACAATAATGTTCTCTATGATGCAATAGGCCCCTAAACCCATATGTATGGTGGCAAACATTGACCCTAATGCTTTAAAATAGTAAACTTTTTATAAATTATCTTTGTCTTATATTTNAGCTTCAATCCAGTTTGTAAAGAAATCTGTAGCAGTCAGGATCCACCTGTTCTGGCCACTAGAAGCAAGGTGAATTTCTCCAACGAAATCTAGGCCCCACTGCTGGAAAGGCCCTGAAACCACCACTGGTTTTAACGGCAAAGACTTGAGCTGCTGCTTTCCTGCAAATTTTTGACATTTGATGTAGGCTCTGACCCTTTTGCAGACATCAGCGAACACGGTAGGCCAGTAGTATCCAGCCCTGAGGATTTTGTGGGCTGTGGCTTTCCAGAAATGGTGCCCTCCACATAAGCCGCTGTGAAATTCGGCCATGGTCTGGTCGGCCTCTCGTGGATCCAAACATCTTAACAATACCCCCAGGGGGTCTTTCCAATATAACACTTGATCGATCAGGTAGTACCTAACTGCTTTGAGCTTCAAATCTCTTGCTTTGTTCGTTTACAGGCCGTCTGGGGGGCACAACTCTTGTAGGAAATATATGACATCCTTATACCAAGGACATCGAGCTAATGGGGGATCCCTTTGAGGGTCTCTTTCAGACGGCTGACCCTGCTGAATTCCTGAACATTCATTTATGAAACTTACCCTCAGAGCTTGGCAGTTTGCTTCAGCCAACAACTTGGCTAAACCTTGGCCTTTGATCAATTTGGTGGGCCTTATCTCCATGTCAAATTCCAGGATTTTGGCTATCCATTTACTCCTTCTCCCGTCAATATCAGGCTGAATAAGAATGTCTTTAACAACAGCCAAGGGGACATAGGCGACGCTCTTTGACTGCAGGATGTAGGTTCTAAAAGATTTGAGAGATTTTACTAGAGCATAAGCCTGTTTTTCCATAGTGTCATACCGGACTTCGGCATCCCTCAATGCTCGACTAAAATAAGCAATAGGTTGCTCTAGCCCACTGTCATTTGTCTGTAACAGAACAACAGCCACTGTGTCAGGTGAGGCAAAGGAGAAGATAAGGAAGTCCTTTGAGTAGTCGGGACTAATAAGCACGGGAGATTTAGTCAAGGCCTTCTTGATTTGTTCAAAGGAATGTCGAGATTGAGGGGTCCACCTTACTTCATTGTCTTTCTTTAACATGGTTGTTATCAGCTTTACCTCCTCAACAAAGTTAGGCACAAATCTCCTCAGAAAATTAATTTTATCGAGGAAAGATTGGACCTCCTTCTTGGACCTCGTGCTCGATAAGGCTTGTATCGCCTCAACTCTGTTGGGGTCAATCCTGACTCCTTCTGTTGATACTATGTGGCCTAGTAACTTTCCCTCCTGCAGGGAGAACAGAGATTTCTTGGGGTTTAATGAAATGCCAAAATTTTTACATTTCAAGAAAAATTTTCTGAGATGGCGAAGATGTTCTTTATCAGATTTTGAAAACACCGTGATATCATCCAGATAAACGACCACAAATTTATCCTTTTCCCCAACGAAAGCTATGTCCATGGCACGCTGGAATGTCGCCCCTGC
>JZKD02S0806372.1:228602-255615 GCA_000966675.3 Picea glauca | reverse complement strand
AAAGTTCTCCTTAGAGCACTTTGTTGGGTCAATAACACAACGTTCCTTCTTCCTATTTCAACAATAGGATTAATTTCAGGTGATAAGCCTCTTCTTCTTCTAGAAACACGAGAGTCTAAGGACATGAAATTAAGGCCAAAAATGGAGGAACAAGAAAGTTATTGCTCATTCCTAGGTTGTCTACGTCTAGCTTCCGAACGTTCCTGGGCACTAATATCTTGTTCAATTTCTGCCCAAGAATGATTAAGCTCAACACGAGTATTGGCAGTGTCTAAAATGGTGTTGAACAAATTCAAATAATGCTGGTCTGATCTTGAAGACCGGGCTCAATATTGGGCTTCCTTGCAACAGGAACAATCATTAAGAAATAAAACAGTCAAAGCATCAATATCCAAAAAAATAGGTGTATTCGATGCTAATCAAGCATAAAAATTACCCAAAGAGATATTGAAGATCTCCCCAGTATGGTCGCCAAATAAATGTTGAGGAAAAGATATGAAATGATCTTACTCAAACATTTTCATATCCTGCTTGTACAAAGAAAGATAGACGATAATATCACCCAATGTTTATAGCCATCAAAACTGATATCCTAATTCACAAGTATTGTTTACAAGTGCTTAGGCTATTTTTTTTTTTTTATAATTAAAAGTTTGCTGAAAAAATCCTTTTTTATGTAATTTTCTGAACATATCAGATGCTAAAATAAATATAGAGATAGAAGTAAAGACACTAAGTCAATAATCAACACATATGAGACATAAATCAATCCTTTATTTCATTCCAATTCATCAAAGGATCATTCTCTTTACAAAATTTCCTGCGGAAGTTTTGGACCAAAGTCAAACTTATATGTCCCCGATGAAACATACGAAAGGACTTCTGACAGAAAATAAAAAAAACTGAACTTGAAAAGCTGGATCAACTTGCCACAGATTGCTGCCCACTAGACTCTGCACAATAGCCTTTGTTAGTCATGAAAACTAATTCACAAACATACAAGTCTACATAGACTATCAAAGATAGATCAACACCTCTGAAAAACAAGTGTCTGAATGATGTAATTCAGCCCTGAATCTTGTTTTCTACAATAAGACCCTGCTATCATAAAAAAAAATAGGCTTCTAATGAATTAAGGAATGAATGAAAACTGAATTATCTCAACAAAAACTCAAAGATAAAACCTTAGTATGCTTCTCCTTCTGTTCTCCCCTTGTTCCTCCCTTTTCCTTTGCCTTTAAGAAAATTGGAATTGGTTGAAGTAGTTGAACTACTTCATTAGTTAAGTTAATAAAAACTCAACCAACTTTTTTAGTTAAGGGGGAAAAGTAATAATCATAATAAGGGTTTTTAAAATAAATAATAACTAGTAGGTGGGACCCCTTGTGACTCCCATCATCACATTCATATTTGACAATTTATCTCAATAATATTTGAAATTATTTCCAAAATCTATTACTCATATATATAAAAAAATAATGTGTTGTCCAAAATTCCAGAAGTCAACTGTTATCATCAATTTATAAATTAAAAAAAAAAATTAAAATCCATATTTTCCACTCTGAGATGCAATCCTTCCCTTGTTGTTGTTGTCACCTTTTGATCTCTCTTAATTTTCCTTTGGATGTGCTGAGCCTTTAGGCCGAATATCGTTGATCACATGAGAGAAATCGTCCCTCAAATGCATGCAGGAGGACATAGATTTATCAGAGCCATTGGAAGGTGAGGAAGGGGCAACAATGGATTTTCCTTTGTCGAGGGCATGGTGGGCCTCAATTTTAAACCTTTTACTTGAATGTGAAGACTGAAATGGTGAGTGGACACAGGTATCTTGGACAATTTTATTGATAGGCGGGGGAGCAGATAAAGACAAATTTGGCCAGCCACGATGTTGGGAGACTGTCGGGTGGACAATCTCTTGCCATCCGTCATTTTTAGGAACTTTAGGATGCAATGAGACATGAGGGGGAAAGAGGATACCATGAACCTGTGGGGCTTGGAAGGGGGCCCTTTTAGGCCTAGGTTGGACCACTCCTTTCCCAATCCAATTAAAAAACCCATCTTGAAACAACTAGCCTAACTCTTGTGAGTCTGCATCAAAGTGTATGGAGAATCTTGGCCTTCTAGGGCCCCTGTTCTAGTTACCTCTTCCTCTTTTACCTCTTCCATGGCTACCTTGGATGAAAAAACTCATTCTTGTATGCATAATTGATTAGCAAATAGTCTCTTTAACAACCATACATGACAACTCCTTTTAAAATATGAAATGAATTTTGGCTCAACAACATATTAGACTCATGCAATCCAATCCATACAAATTTTTTAATAGTTGTCAATGCGCAGTGGGTGAACGAAGGTTCTGGGATATGTGAGGGGTTTTATTAAGCGAAAAATGTTAAAATGAGGGGGAAAAGATCATGGTTACTGCTCATAGACAACAAACAATCAATTGTAATGTAAACCAAATAACATATCACTGTAATCCATCCTTGCAATCTTAAACTGTTACAATACAAAGCTCTTCTTAGCTGTAATTAAATTTTAGGAACATGGAGTGGATAATGGATATGGGAAGGCGAGGGGATTGTAATTAGTGAAAAAGCGAAATAGTGGTAGGGGAAAAGAGAGGACACTGTTCGAAAAATCCATTAAGTAATCCATAAAACAATGATGTATTTAATGCAAATGATCCAACACTAACCAAATAATCACTGTGATCAATTAGACAATCACTGTGTATAATTTAACCATTATTGTGTGTTAAGTTGTTCACTATTCACATTTAAATATTTAACACAGTGTCATCATACTCAAAATAACATGCCTTCCAAAACAACTTGTATAAGAATTTTGTTTCTTCTCATTTGTCCCATTATATTTAAAACAAATTTCAAATGAACACAAAGTCATTTGTTTCCACTCTGTTCGACATCAAAACATCAACCACTATCCATGGATTATCTCCTCAAATCAAATGCAGACACAAGCTCTTTTAAAATCTTGCCCGATTCCATTCCTCTAATCAATTTAACAATTAACTTGTAATGAAACCATATTGTTATAAAACTTGTGCCCATATCTGATACGATGCACGATATCCATAAAACATACACAGCAAACAACCAAGTCACAACTATCACGATTTTAAATTGCAATAATCCCGATTGGAAATTAAAACACACAGTAACATCAACCATCATTTCAACTTATACCATGCTATAGGAAACACACAACCCAACGCATAATGCAAATAGGCATACTCCCAATCAAACCATAAACAATGCTGAGTTAATAATCCAATTGTTACAACACAAGAGGCAGTGACTATCTGCCCATTTCATTTCTCAAATCAACCAATTAACCATGCTGAGCTATCGATTCGACTGTTATAATACATAATGCAGCGACTAAATACCAATAATAAAAACCACCGTCAACACTATTCCATCAACTCTGTAATTAACCCGATCAATAGGGGTGAGCCAATAATCAACCCCATTGGTAATACTACCCAACAACTATAATAGTCAACTAGATGACCAACAGAGTGTGACTGTTGAGTTAATCAAAATCGGGCTCGGTACCAATGAAAACAAGAAAATAGTCAAGGGTTCATTCGATCATTGAAACACAAGGAGGCTGGAGTCGACCATATTAACAACAGGTGAGAACCCTTCGAAACAACACGGTGGACTCACATTCCATATAACCATTAAATTGTATGACATGGTGACCATTCACACCAGGTAGGAGAGACTATGAATAGAGGAGCAGGGGATCCTTACTGTCCAGTAATAATCTCGAGAACATGCATGGGTATAACCCTGGTGGTTTTCCCAAAAAACCAAATAATGCTGGTAAAAATGCAGAGCCATGTAATAGCAACCAACCCTAAAGCAGGCCTCTTGGCACAATAGCCATCATAATGAATTGCACAGACACCAATAACATAAATGAGCCCACCATTAGGTGAAAATGATATGCAGTGACCCAAGGTGGTTCAAAATCAAACACAACAACAAACGACTGGGTATATTTACAAGAACTGTGTGGAGATGACCAACAAGTCTGGACCGAATGAAACTCTTCAACCAAAACCCATAAGACAATAGAGAGCCTTCATGGATTCCACCACACAGAAAC
Source organism: Picea glauca (assembly GCA_000966675.3). NCBI lineage: Eukaryota > Viridiplantae > Streptophyta > Pinopsida > Pinales > Pinaceae > Picea > Picea glauca. The sequence goes on along the minus strand of JZKD02S0806372.1, from coordinate 251,472 downwards.
ATCAATGAATTTGTGACTTCAACTATCCAATTTTTTCATCTATAGTGAATACACACAACCAACCATTCCAGAGAAATATCACAAGTTTACATAGTTGCTAGTCTCAAGAAAAGAACAGACCAATACATCACCGAGCCAATATCTATTTCATAACCAGAGCGAGTTCATGGATGGCGGAAAAGACATACCTGTAACCAAAAATCCTTAAAAACACGAGCTTGGTCGAGTAGTTATTTCCTCGCCTGAAAATCGTAGTTTAACCACAATGAAACACAGTTGAATAATAGCCAAGATAGGGTGACAAACAGTGGTAGAGGTATGGAGTTACATGCAGTAAATACACGTCTCTTCCATCCTCTACTCATTCAATTACTTATTACATGTCATCCAGCCATCATTTAATCCATTCAATTAATCTATGCATTGAAACTAACATCCATTACTTGCCAAGTGCCCCACCCTATATCACATTAACCATTTCCAAACATACCACAATGCATATCAAATGTGCCTTCATATCACTCAATGCCTCGAATAGCTACTAACTTTGTTAGCTAGGACTAACAATAATCCTTTTAATTTCATTTGCATATAATGTAGCATAGCATAGTATAGTATAGGATAACTCCTCTTCCTTGGATCTTTTTCCTCATATTGCTTTTATCTCTTATCACAACTAACATGTGTCTTGTGTAGGTGCAACATGTAACAAATCATGGTGCTAATAGAAATGTGATAACAATGAATATAAGCCATTCATACAATATGGAATTGATATTTTAGAGTAAAGAAATACACACATAGCATGCATTATCTGTCTTCCATTTATCACAAATAGAACCAATATTTCATCATCAATAATGTAGAGCCCTGTAAGCATCATCGAACAGTAGCATAAAATGTATAACAATATTATCTCTGATCTTCCAATCTACAAGGGGGTCCCACCTACTAGTATTATATATATCATTAGCTTATAAGTAATAGGCTTTAGCAATACTTGCGGGCAAATTTCTCGTTGCGATTTAATCATCAACATATGGTGCATTGGCTTATCCTCCAGTGTGCATTGGTTGAGTTATACAGATTATATCATGTGTAAATTATCAATTATTCATTTGGTTAATGAGAATTCTTCTATTCTTTCTCTCTTGCTTCTCTTTTCTTCTATTTTCTCTGCAACTATGTATATCAATTCCCAACTAGATCTATTATGTGCAGGTTCAACACATTTACATGATATACTTGTCATATCCACAATATAGAGGTAAATATTCAAAAATAGAGTATCTTTAAAACCAAATACTAACTTGAGTTTATAACAATAATGTTTACAACAACTTATAAAAGTTTGTTATAAAACATTTTCAAAAATACATTCTGCATTGTTTGAAATAGAGACTAATTTTAAAATATAAATACTTTATTATTCTTCAATAAGCCAACAACACATAGGACATATTCCCGTTCTTTTTCGAGACCTGAAAATAAAATTAAAATCCAATTAAAAATATCATAAACTAATTTAAGACAAGCTACAAAATCTTTGATTCTGTAGCTAGTCTAAAAACAATGTAACAACAATTGCTTAACTGACAAATCAAATAAAAATAAAAACATAGATTTATTTACCCAAATCAAACATTGGAAAAAGAGGATTCATGCATCTCTGATCTCATAATAGCTTTGATACTAGTTGAATTCTTAATGATAATATCTCTCGATTTCCTGGGTTTCTTGTTTTCCCTAGGAACATTTCACTTTTTTTCATACCTCAATTCTCGATTTTCTCTTTCAAGATCCCTATTCTAATTTATAACCTGATTAAGGCGCATTCACAGGTATGGGATGTCTGTGTAATACCTCTGGAACCACACTAAGAATTCATCACAACACATGAGTTCCAAATTCAGAAGCAATTGTTGGTGGTCTGAGTCTGGGGACTTTTCTTGTACCAACTTAGCCTTTAAATCGACCTAGATTCCTGCAAATCCCTCACAGTTTTGGAGGAACAAGGGAAAATTAGAAACAAAGTCATACTATGAATGACTATCTTCTGTTGTGTCCGGACTTGTACTTTCAACAAAGTTTAGATCTTATATTATAATGGTTTGAGTAGGATCATTCCTCTGTTTATGTTTGTTCCTTATCATCCTAGACAGGATTCAACCATTTCTTTTGTTTTTAAAATCAACTGCACAGACCTCTTTCAAATGCCTAGTTTGTTTATCTCGTTCTTTAAATTTCTCATTGATTGTTGGTATCAAAGACTATGATTGATCAACAAAATTTAACAACCCATTTATCAAACAACTAAGGACATCTTCTAAAGGTTTCTTAGACACAAAATCATGTCTTCTGGGTGCCAATCTAGTCATAGGAAAAGCCTATGTTTGAGCATCGGGTGAAATGATAGAGTCATTTTGGATCTGAATCTCAATTCGAAAATCATGAGGCAAATTAGGTGAATCTTTGGGAGAGACAGGCTCTTCAACACGCTGCGTTAAGTAGAGTAAGGGTTCTACTTCAAGTTTCAACGAGGGAATTTCTCACTCGATTGGTAAAACAACTTCTATGCCATATACTAAATGGAAAGGACTGAATCCAGTAACAGTATTCACTGTGGTACGGTAAGCCCAGAGAGCAGAGAAAAGTTGTAGATATCAAGATGTCTTGTTTTCCCCTACCATACATTGAATCATGGTTTTCAGGACCTTGTTAATGGCTTCAACTTGTCCATTTGCTTGAGGATAGTACGAGGATGAGTTCTCATAGAGAAAACCCAACTTGGCATGAAACTCACTCATCATCTGGTTTTGAAAGTGTGAACCATGATCAATGAAAATGGCTTGTGGATCACCAAAGCGAGTGATGATGTGGTTGAAGAAGAAAAGAGTTGCAGTACGACCATCATTCAGAAAGGTAGGCATAGCCTCAACCCATTTTGTGAAGTAATCGATGACGACGATGATGCAACCATGTCCCCCGGCTGAGGTAGGCTTACACTGCATGAAATCAATGCCCCATTTGGAAAAGGGGCCGATGGAAATAATGGGATGCAACGGAGTAAGGTGGGTGTGTGCCTTTTTGTGAAAAACTTGGCAGGGTGGGCATTTTTTGACTGCCTCAATACAATATTTGAAAATAGAGGGACAAAAGTAGCCAGCACGTAAGATTTTCTGAGTTGTAGACATCCCAGAAAGATGACTGCCACAGGCTCCAATGTGATAGTAATTAAGGATGCATTCAACCTCTTCATGAGTCAAACATTTTCACAAGACAATATCAATACCACAACGATGCAAAGTGTCACCGATGATAAGGTACCGACGAGAATGGTGATGAATATGATGACGTTCTTCATGAGAGATATTAGGATGAAAATGTTGGGTCTAGAGATAAAGAAGGATGTCTCCATACCAAGGATCATGAATGCTAATGAAGAATAGAGATTCATTGGGGAGAGAATCTCTAGGCTCAGTGTCTTCATCAACACGGGTAAAATCACAGATGAGCTCCGCAAACACCAAGGATTTCTTGGCTTTGGACTTAGAAAACTCAAGATCGAATTTTTGAAGGATGATGATCCATTTGGAATATTTTCCCCCATGAAATTGACATGTTAGAATGTGATACATGGGGTTAGAGTCCATGATAACTGTGGTGGTGCATAGAAAAATGTAATGATGAAATATCTGGACAACAATGAAGGATGCCAGAGCCAACTTCTCAACATGTGAATATCAGAGCTCTGGACTAGATAGACTTTTGCTCAAATAATATATCACATGTTCTTCACCGTTAGGGTCCTCTTGAACTAATACCATAACAATAGTGGAAGTAGAGGCTGCTAAGTAAAGGATATAGTCCTTCATATAATTCTGAGGATGCAACAGAGGTGTGTTGGTCAATGCTTGCTTAAGAGCAGCAAAAGATCGTTGAGAAGTGTCATCCTAGATGAAAGGAGTGTCTTTCTGCAACAATCACATAAATCCTTTGGTAATCTCAACGTAGTTACAAATGAAATGACGAAGAAAGTTCACTTTCCCTTGCAAATTTTGGAGTTGTGTCAGATTATTAGGTGGAGGTAAAGCAAGGATTTCCTTAATTTTTAATGGATCCACCCAAATCTCATCCTTGGAAAAAATGAAGCCGAGGAGTCGACCTGATTCGACAACAAAGATACACTTATGTGGGTTCAAACGAAGCGGTAGAACTGACATCAAAGAAAAATAGCCCGTAGATGACCAAAATGGTCTGATCAATTGGATGAATGGGCAGGTAAATCATCAAGGTAAGTTTCCACAATATGTTTGATATCGTGGAAAGCATATGACATGGCCCGCTGGAATGTAGCACCAACGTTGTTTAGGCCAAATGGTAGTTTCCGATAGGCGAAAGTTCCCCATGGGCAGATGGAGGTTGTCTTATGTTGATCAGCGGGTAAAATGTCAATCTGGTTGTACCCTGAGAAACCATCCATGAAAGAGAAAATCAAACTACTTGCACAATTATCAATGATCTGGTCGATGAAGGGCGTAGGGTAATTGTCTTTCAGACAAGCCTTATTGAGGTCCCTATAATCAACACAGACATGAATGGTCCTTTTCTTATTAGTGACCGAAACAATATTTGAAACCCATTTCATCAAAGGGACAGGATAGATGAAGCCAGATTTCAATAATTTCTCAACTTCTGCCTTAATAGTCGCATGCTTCATCATGAGAAGGGTGGCTGGAACTGCCCCCTGGAGAGGGGGCTTGAGAAACCATAGATTGTTGCCGAGGAAAAGGCTGAGTAAGCACAACAGGTTGGGAATTCCCCTTAAAACGTTTTTCCACTTCATCGCAATGTGGATAGTCTTGAGTGTAGTGATCATCACCACAAATAAGACATGGAAATTTCGGCTTCCGCTGTGGTTGCGTTTCAGTAGAAGGTGGTGGGTTTTGAGCTTTGGGTTGTTCGTTGTTATTATTCTTCTTGGGTTTTTTCTTTGTCGTCTTCTTACCTCCGGATTGTTGTGAAGGGGAAGAGTGAACTGCATTCACCTCAGATATTTGAGTTTGGGGGGAGGTAGAGGAGAGTGCAATTGAACTAGGAGTGGGTGCCGAAGCAAATCGATTTTCCGTTCCAGTCAATTGCGAAGCATATTGGGTTTTGACAGAGCCGATAACTCCATCCACATGTGATGTGGATGAAGGTTTAGATGGATCGGTAGTGGCATGGGTAGCATTTGGGATCAACTCATACAAAGTACCAGATTGTGAATAGACCAAATATAAGTACTGTGCCCGGGAAATAGCCTCTTCCTCAGTGACTACACCACCCATGGAGACATCACGATCAATCGGGGGTAACTATGATTTAGTAAACCATTCCGCCAATAAATGGTCAGGAATGATTGCTTTGATCAACCTTCGTCGTTGTTTCCACTCATGAATATGATCGGAGATATGTACAGAGTTAGTCTGACAAAGGGAGGTCAAGAGTTTGGTACTCATCTTATATCGAATGGGTAGTTGAAAGTGCGTGAGAAAGGACATGGCAAGGGAGTTGAAATCTTGGAAAGAACCACATGGAAGTTCAATATACCACTTGGCTACTGAGCCCGTAAGTGTTCATTGAAAAATACGTAAACATATAGAATCATCGATTAAGGAGTTTGATGAACACCATAAATAGAAAGTCATCACATGATTGTTCAGGTCTTCTCCAGGTTTACCATCAAATTTTGGAATATCGGAAGGTAATTTAGCAGGGATCACTGGCCAAAATGGATAATGCAATATAAGATCATTGGTCAATCGAGACAAGTCTGGGAGATCCAGAGTCGCGAGAAACGATAGTTGTCAGTTAACCTGAGGGTGATACTAGTGTGGCATAGGGACACCAGTAGGGCCATAAACTGGGTTAGGTGGATAATTGTATCCAGTAGGTCCTCCTACATATAGTTGTTGCTGACCAGAATAAACAGGATTTGATGATGGTTGAGAAACATGTGAAAATGGAGGATAACCTAATGGGTTTTGAGGATTATAAGTCAATTGATGGGTTTTCCCATAAGGGGGATAAACATTTTGTCCATGAGGAGGATAAGGTTGTTGTTTTCCTTGAGGATGTTTCCCCCCAGGGAATAGCGGATTTCCCGGAAAAGGAATGTGCCAAGGATTTTGTCTCACATTCTGTCCATAGAATGGGTTATGGACTCCAGTCTGATATTTCCCCCCAAGCTGAGATTGTGTCCCCATTTGAGTTTGACTCCCAAATGGAGGTTTCCCCCCAGCATGAGTTTGAGTTCCTAGAGATATCTGGAAACCAGACGTGAACAATGGACCGATGCTTCCAACTGGATTAGAGCCACCAAGACTAGTTCCTTCGAATAATAGTGTAGGTATAGAACTTCTGGGTGTAACCTAGGTAGTGTTGGTAATGGAAGGATTCATAGCTCTGTACCCAAGTGGAATTGATAGATTTAGTCTAAGTGGCGTTCCAATTGGAGCCTGGGATGGCGTCACATTTATGGTGGGGATTGTAGCAATGAGGGACCATAGTGGAATGGGCCATTTGGAGAGAAATGGTCGAGCAAGGACCAACTGACTGTGTGTCTGACATGACGGTGGCACTGTTGGGTGTACTAGAAAAGTGATCTAATGGTACTATGTAAGTAGCAGACGTTTCAGGTAGTTGGGATACAATAGGTATATCAGAACCTGCCCCTGAGCTGAAAACATCCCGCACTATGAGAGGCAGGTTTCTAAATATGTCAGTAGTCCAAAAGGGATTCTCACCTTCAGGGCCTGTGAGGGGTCCAGTCGGTATTCCATAAGTATCAACAACAAGTTCTCCAGATGAATTTAGTCGGAGAATACATCTCTCGTAACCGTGAGGAAGTCGAAAAGACTCTAGAGAATCGAAAATTCAGAAATGTTCTAAAGAGTCAGTTCTTTCCACTTGTGAAGTGGCGGTGTCCTGAACCTCACTCTGTTGAGGAGAGACCTTTGGTGGATCAGTAGGCAAATGTTGTTAACCCTCGGGATCTTCCGAGGGTAGCCCTTTCATTCTGCATGAACGACGTGGAGGAATATTGCCCGAACCAAATACTTTACGGAAAAAATCTATGCCCAACTAACGAAAAGAAAAAAAACATACACTAATAAAATCTAGGAATAAAAACCAAGAAAACAAAACCTTATCTTGATGGTTGTACTAGTTTGTGATGAAATCCAACGTCGTGTAACCAATTCAAGGAGGGGCTAGGATATGAGTGGGTGGAATAGTTATGATGGTGACCTGCTTAACGGACTTGCGCCTTGGTGCAAGCTTCCATGCAGTAATTGTGGATTTACCCTCCAAGGAGCTTGAGTGAGTTTGACCATCATCTCTTCCAGGTACATCGAAGACTTCCCTTCACCGTCACCTCATGTAAAGACCCTAAATATTATGGCTACTAAGGACACCAACTCGTAGTTGGCCCCTGGGGGGTACAATCGACAGTCCATTCTAAACGTATGGGCAGGATAACAAGTCTGAAATCCTTTGAGAGAATTGAGGACAAGTGGACCGGTAGAACTCTAGAGGACCTCGAACGGATTCGGATTTCATGAAGCACAGAGACCAAATGAAGACAGGTGAGACTCAAGAAGAACCCCTAATATACGATATGACTACTATGAATGGTTGAACCACGGAGGGATAATATCTGTAACTCTCTCGAACACAACCTCATGCGTAACCCCTGTGTGAGAGGGGGATCCCAGAAATCTTATACGAAAATTGGATTTTCTCTCCTTATCGCAAGATGCTAATGTTTGTTTTGAATGCTTTGGAGAGTTGTACTCACAACCTAATTCAAAGCGCTAATCCTAGTCTAATGTTGGTGGAATATTATGAAAACAAAATGTTGTAGATAAATTTTAATTAGCGTTGATTTTGCAGTTGTTCTTCACTCAGGGGTGTATGAGAGTCAAATTGATGATATAATGACTCAATTCCCAAAAAATGCATAAGAAATGATAAGCAGTCTTTTCTTTCAATGAATGTCTATTTAAGGGAATGAGAAGGAAAATTCCTTTCATTGTCAAACACTAAGATGCAATAACCTCATGCAATTGTTTCTCAATCAAGAATCCAATATGATGCTAACATATTCAGAAATTCTAATATCCAAAAACCAATCATGAAAATGTATCTTTTTGTTTTAAATGTGACTGATAATCAATTTGATGTAAAACTTCCTATGTCATGCAGACTTCAAGATCTATGAGATTTAAGCAATTGGAAGCCAACTTCACATAAACAAAAACACACTCTTGTTGTGATCAAACAAGAAACACAAAGACAACTAAATTTGCAAAAATAAGAACAAAAAACTCAAAACAGAAGAAAATGCCTAAAAAAATGACCTCAAAGATCAAATGGAATGGTGTACAGATCTCTGAGTTTCCTTACAACAACTTTCATTCAACCAGATAAGTGAAAAAGTAGTGGGTCGACTCCAAATCGCAAGGAAAAAGAGTGACTCAAAATAAGGAAGAAAAATGTAAAAAATCCAAACAAAACATCATCAATTCTTAGAAACCAAAATGTTGGAGGCCAAAAACAAGGACACACTGAGATGGTAATAGCCCCGAGCAGATGAAAAACAAAAACTAGACTCGGAGATCAACTCCTAAAAATATTTTTAGCAGAAAAAGGCTAGCGCTTTGGTGTCAAGGGTACTAGAGAATTGCAACTCTTTGTGGGAGCCTATAAGGGAGTGCCAACGCTCTGGTGGTAGAGGCAGAGAAGCACTGGGCTCTCAGAAGACCAAAATATTGCTAAGAACTAAAAAAAAAATCAGGAAATCCAGAAATTGAATGTGTATGGAATGAATCCAAGGGCCAAAAACACATCTAAGAATCAAAGACACAACATAAATAAGATCTAAAAGTGATCAAAGGCCAAAAACAAGACCAAGGAAGGAAACCAAAACTGAAAGCTTCGATCCCCAGTGGAGTCGCCAATTTTTTTTATAGGCAAACCCCCCTGCGGACAGGTGGATTCCCTCTTGAACCCTAAATATCTAAGATAAAGACATAAAGGTGCTAACTTTGGTCACTGACATCCCTTTAAACCTAGCTAAACTAATCTATAGAGAAGAGGAAGAAGATGTAACTTTTTACGATGTTTGTCTTTGCCCAGTTCCAAGTTGAGCTCCGATCCACAAACTCTTCAACAGGTCCTGCAATCCAATCAAAGACAAAGCATGCTTCCTATTCTACTACGATTAGTCTGAAACTAGATCTATCCATTAAAGACAAGTTCATGTAGGCATACACAATCTTGAAGGAAACAAGCCAAGCACATGTATTAATGAGAACTTAATAGCAATACTTATAGACCTTTGATGAAGATGCAACAACCTCACCAAGTTCTCCTTGTCCAACCCCTTGCTCAAATGATCCACAAACAAAATGACTATGCTTCACTGATTATCTCCCTTATGAGATCATAAGTTTGATGCATTCAATCTCCTACCCCTTTCACCATGAAGAGGCCTCCTTATATAGGCTTAGAGAGGCCTAACCACCTTAGAGATTCTTGGGATAGGTTGAGGATATTTCTCCATCGGTTGTGGATCCTCCCTAAGATCTAGCCTTGACCTCAGATTCGAATCCAACTAACTCCATAGATGAGGGAGATTTTTCCCTAATTTTCCTCAACAGCCCAAGATTTCCTCAAATAGCCCATTGCTCCCTCAGAATGGGGCAGAGAGTGTTGCAATGCTCCCCCAAAGGAGGGCAGGTAGAACTGGCACTCCCTGACAATGGGTAGGGGAGCGATGGCCTTCAAAAATGACTTTTGAGTGGTCTTTTTCATGGTAAAATATTTGTACTCTTTGTCATGTGATTTCTCTTTCTTAAACTAGTCTTTGAGGGTGTCTTTGAAGTTTCCTTGTGATGTCGTTCGAGATACAACATAGGCAAGATGACTGTATGATGTCTGCGACACTTGTAATGATGACAATAGGTCATCATTGAGATGAGTAATTTTGATGTGTAACATAATAACAACAACAATAAACTGTAAATCAACCCAATAAACCTTACTACAATCCACTCAAGACATTTCCGCTTCATCCACTTAACACAGAAAGTTTCTTGTTTGTAATCAATATCAGAAAAGGGAGTGAACAAAATGAATATGGGATATGTGAGGGGTTTGTAATTAGTGGAAAATGAGATAATGAGAGGGGAAAAAACGTTTTTTGTTCATGAGATTAATCAAGCAATCCATAACATATTTTGTAGTAAGAAAAATATGCATCAACCAGCAATAAGATGACTGAGTAATAATTCCTGTATATTTTCCTAATTTCACTATCCATTAATATCCAACACAGTGCCATTACAAAACACAAGTATTTCACACAATTTGTAAGAAGTTATGTTCCCTTTATTCACACATTCTACATTTTACAACAGTCAACAAAAACACTCATTCCCAATCCGTAATCATTAACATTCACCATTGCCATACATTTCCCCAATCCACATCTATATTTAAAAGTAGTGTTTCCAAACTAATAATGAAATGACTATTTTTGTAATAGATTCAATCAAGATCTGTAATAATATCCGTTCCCATATATATATATATATATATATATATATGCAGTAGAAAGATCAAAATAATCAAAACCTCACATGCCATGCCTGAAATGATGATGACTATACAATTGACAATCATCATTTAGACACAGGCTATGCAGGAGTAAATGTCCAAGGCAATGCAACCATGCCACTATAAAACAAAACATCTTAATGCGACTTAAAAGCCGAACCAAATACACGACATGACTATCATCAATAGTGGTCAATTTCAATAAATAACATGCTTAAAAAATTTGAAGGTATCACTGAGTATAAAACAAACCATCCATACTACACACAGAGCACAACCAACCAAACTCCACAATACAACATTTCCACTTGTCACAACAAACACACAGTTGTGTCAATAACTCAACATATCATGTTGGGGCTGTGCGCATAAATAAGTGGTTGGTTCATTTAAGTGACACCATGATTCAATCAAATATGTCCACACCCAGGCCTATTCAACCACCAACACGAGGATGTAATGGATATTCCTTCTATAGTTATCCAATTGATTGTCATTCGGCCCCAGGGGGAAACATAGTTATCGTGCCCAATGTTTCATTTGAAAAACACCATAGACGGAACACGACTTGTGTGAGAAACCTTAAGCATTCATGACCAATGTTAGCCATCAACAAAATCACCATAAGTGCCAAACTAGTGAAGTACATCAAACAACAATTTGCCATTTTGGTAAAAAAAATAAAATCAAACAATTGAACAAGTTGTGGTATCTGTGCATACCCATGCATCCAATCGAAATAGGCAGAGGCCCTTCCATTTAAAAACAACTGAGTTTCTTTGACATCAGGTGGGTAGCTGTGAACTTTTAGAAGTGAAAATTGGCAATGTAAGGCTCATGTTATTATCACAGAGGCAATGACGAAAAGCTATACCAACACGACTGTTATGCGACCAACGGGTGAGCCCGCATTCGAAGTAATAGACCACAATAATCGGGAACAACTTAACATGATTGAAAGTCTCCCTATACAACTCCAGTCTGGAGGGTTAAGGTTTTTCACAGTAGCCATCACAGGAGGAAAGGCACCAACTATAATGAAACTTCGAGGCCAAAGGCATACGCACAAGGAGGACTATGATTCGCTTGTGAACGAGAGGCAGTTCCTTGATAGGGTCGAAACAGAAAACATGGCTCTAGTTAAACCCAAGAATCATGAAGACAACCATCCAACCATGATTAAAAAAACCTTTAACCAAATGCAGTGGTAACAAAGAGCTATCACCCAGGAAGACGACCAACTCCGATGAACTCAAAACAATTATAAGCAGAACCGTCCATTTTCCATTCAAAACCAAAACTCCACACAGTTGCAGCACTCAAGACAAACACAAACCCACACAACTGAGCCAAAATTATTTCATAACCAGAGTGAAGTCAATAATGGCCAAAAGAGACAAACCTGTTAATCAAAATCCTCAAGACAGGAGGTGGCTGAGCGATTTCACCCTGCCAAAAATCTGAAGCGTGAACACAACAACAAGAAAAAACAAGAATCTGACTAGGGTGGTGGCCAATGGGAAGGGTAAAGGTGACATGCAGTAAATGCACGTTGCCTCCACCCACATCTCATTTACTCAGTAGTAAATGCCAACGAGACCTCCATTAACACTATTAATCAACACATGCATTGAGAATATCAACACATTTAAACCATAACATAATCCAAGTTTCATTTAATGATTCAACCATTTGCATTATTACTTTGCTAAATGCACCACCTATATTCATGTCCCCAATATAACTCAAATAAATCGCTTGACCACCATACAATCTAAGAGATCATGTATAGAATCATCACCAATAGAGTGATCAACATCAACATGAACCATATCATAACCGCCATACATATAGACTATACAAAATTGCAAATCCATTACTTCCATGAGCCGCCAACTTTTCAACCACATGCATATAAATCGTGTAATTAAAACACAATTTCATAGTTATTTTCTTGTTAGCTAGGACTTAATTATAAGCAAGTATTTTCATGCATGTAGTATTGCAAAACTAGGTCTCTTTTGCATCAGATATAGTACTTTTCTCTTTCTCAAAACTGCCTTTCTACAATTTTCACTAACATATTTGTTATGCAGGTGTAATAAGAACATACCATAATGATACTGATGAATGGAATATGTTGTAGTAGCGTAAGCAACCAACATTTCATAAGCTCATTTATAACCAATAACACAAGATCTTCATCAACCATGTGTCGCACATCGTCTCAACATAAAAAAATGAACATATCTTCTCTCTAATAGTACAAGGGGGTCCCACCTACTATTATTATTTAGTTTTAATATAATAGGCTTAAGCAACACTTTGCGGGCGAAACTCCGTTGACGTTTTCAATCATCAACAAACCGGCGACTCCATAGGGAAATTTGTTTTTAACAGATTAGAACTCATAACTCACAGTTTCACAGATCAAGAATAGTAATCTCAATGATACTTAACTCGAATGATTGTGCAACAGGGGGAAGTGAGCGGATTTAATGGAAATATGACCGGGAATTTGGGAATGACTCATGAAAAATGTTAAGTATGAGGGGTTTTACCACTGTATGCATAATCATTTGACTAGAATATGCTCTTGACTTGAAAGAGGAAAACTTATAGATTTTCTCTTAAGATCTCAATGGATGAAGAACAAGCAAGAAGAAGTGGGAAACAACCAATTCCTTGTAAGGCAACAACGGAAATATGTAACAAATTCAAAGGTCCTTCAGAGGAGAGATCATAACAATTGTGTAAGATTGATTTCTATTGACTAACAATGCTTTTGCAAGGATGTCACTGTGGCAGAACTGATCCAACATTCTATCTTGACTAAACACTCAAAAGATGATAAAGACAAAAATTGTAACATAAGTAATAATGCAGAAATTAAAACAACAGCAGTAAAAGACATAATTAAAACACAACAAGAAAATAAAAATTCAACTTAGAAAGAATAAATTAAAGTGTTGTAAGGTAGAAAAAGAAGCACAAAAACTGAAAGCAAAGCTAAGATACTAGTATACATAAGAATCCAATCAGCAAAAACAAAAATTCATGCTGGTCGCTCACAATACTTCAAGCGAGGACTATTAGTGTTGTGAGAAAACCATCGTCTCTATAATTCCTTTAAAATTTATGAGTTAGTGTCCAAGACAAAAGTAATCTGGAAATGAACAAACACTTGAAATTCTAACATAACTATCAGCCTTTGGACACATACGATTAAATCATCAAGATAAACATGGAGACTGACCAATTCATCGAAAGTTGTGTGTATAGGCCCTTTTAAGGAGATACTTGTATCAAATAAGCCAGAAGGTAGGTAGATGTAATACATAGTATCACAATTAGTAATACAATTGGTTTTGTGAATATTTTCCCCTTCTACCTTGATTTTATTGTAACCAAACAAACTGTCAAGTAAGGGCTCCAAGTGTAACTCTACAACCTGTTGTAGAAACATTTTCATGCTGAGAGGGGGGAAAGGATTTCTCGTAATTTCTTGCCTAAAAGTTCTAAGACTAATGCAGGTTCTAATATTATCAATGGTCTTCGAGGAAGGTTCCCATTTGGAAACCCATCTAGGGTGGACTAAAAAAACATTTCAGTTCTTGAGAAATTCCTTGACTCCCTACGAAAGGTTTCCTTTAGTGCAGAGTTAACAAGTCTTTGTTTTTTCCTAGTTGGTTTCATAGTATGTTGAACAAGACCTGGATAAAAACCATGAAGATCCATATTACACCAAGAAAAAACCTTTTGAAATCCACCAAGTAATTCAGCAGGCTTCATTTCTTCTTTATCCAAACCCTGGACGTTTATTTTAACATTCAGTGAGGATCCAAGTGTCCTAATTTTCATGGAGATGGATTCAACCAACTTTAGTCGTAACTCCTCTTCCCTTTCTTTATTGCCTCCAACACTAAAAAAAATGAACCCTCAAGAGGATTCAAGCCCTCAAGAATCTTATTATTTTCCATGGATATATTTTCCTCAGGCTTAAGAGGTTCATCTTGGATGATAGCAAAAATGCTCTCATCATCAGGGAGGGCCTTCCAAGATACTACATGGTTAGGAAAATATGGACGATGCCGAGATTGGAAAGTGCAATCAGGTCAGTGAGGCAAGAGTTGTTGAGTAGGAGACGCTGCAAAGAAAGCTAACCAACCAGCTATTGAATTCAACTCCTTCCTAACATGGGTAATGTTAAAAGATAGAAGGTTCGAGACAAGTGCCCAAACAATTTGGGAGTATTGTTCCATCAACTTGTCTCTAGGAGAGCATGCCTTATGTATCAGGTTCACAACAAGCTCAGAATTTCCAAAAACTGAAAGGTGACCACAACCAAGATTAAGGGTGTTCTCAATGCCTAACAACAAAGCTTCGAATTCAACGACATTGTTTGAGCAAGCAAACTCCAACCTGCATGAAAGATTATGAATTTTTCCTACAGGAGAAACCAATACTTATACCAGCCCTGTTACCTTCATTAGAGCATGAACCATCAAAGTGCATATGCCATGATTCATCATCTGAATCAATTCTTTCCAGAGGAACATTATCCTCTTCAATAAAGATGGAACATACTCCTACGTCTTCTTTGATATAGTTCACGTTAGATTGTGGAACATTCTCAATGTAGGGTGAAATCCTTCCTTCTCTAAGGACTATGATACCTTCCTTCTCTAAGGACTATGATATTCTTACCATTCCAAGGAACAAATAAATGTGTCCCATCGAGCAAGAGGTATCCACCTATTAGGGATTTCCAATCTCTTCCCAAGATAATTAAATAATTGCTTATAGTCATATCAATCACCTGAATGTTGAGGGTTGTCCTTATCTCACGGTGAGCGCATAAAACCAAGGTTACATCTTTAATATCGCCTATGGTTGTTCGTTGTAGACTATTATAGGAAAGCATGCTTAAGGAATTTTTGTTTGTAAAAGATAAGCTTATCTCTTCCATAATAATATTTGACATAACACTTGGGCCTGAACCACCATCAATGAGGCAACAATAGGCGATTTTATCCATGATCTTTACAGAAATATAAAAAGGGTTTTTTCTTACAGGGTATCTGAAGTTATGTACACCTACTTTATTTACAGAAGAATCCTCTTCACTTACCTCTTTAAATATTGGCCACAACGGAAGCCTTTCCTTCCATGAATTGTTTAAGATGCATATGTTGTTCAAGGATGACAACCATTTCTAGGAGGGTTGCATCTTCTTTGACGTTAGCCAATTGATTCAAGATATTGTATTTGGAAGAAGGAGGAGGAGGAGTGATTCCTTGACTCTCAGGAATTTTAGGAACCTGGGGCACAACAACAATTGAGGATGAGCTCGGGCTAGAAGAACTGCGAGGAGAGTCAAACTTGCTTTTTGGGGCATAGGCTTTGTTTCTGGTATTGATAACCATGACATCTTCGGGCTCGGAAAAATCTAGGACAACGATAGTGGCTTCTGGTATTTTACCAAAGATCTTGTCTATGACACTCTTCCTTACCTCACACGTGGTTTCTTCATGGTGTTCCTCTCAAAAGTTACACCAACTCCTAGGAAGGATAACTTTGGGCTGAAAATTATTTTCAATTGGACTCCTAAAAGGAGGGGCAGAAGAGGATGAAGCTCCAGGGGTGAGAGGGGAGACAATACCCTTCCGATCAAATGCTATCATACAATTGTTCATATCTTGTACTAGTTGTAAGAGAGTGGATATGTCTGTGTGTCTAACTGATTCTCCCTGGGGTAGACCAGTTCATTCAAGCTGTTCTTCGTACTCTGAACAAGTGTGGAGAGTGGAACCGAGATTATCAATGGCCTTTTCTTCAATCCTATGATGGTAAGGAGAAGGAAACACATTTTAGTAATGCAAGAAGGCAACTTGGTTATGAGGGCGGATAAGTTCAGGGACTTGATTATACAACTTGGTGAAACGCAAGTTGAAAGACCTGATGGTCTCACCATATTTGTAAGTGACGTTATTGTACTCCCTTAACTTCTTAGTAGGGCTTTTGGATTTCCCCTAAGTGGATCTGAACTAGTATATTAATTCCTCCCAGGTAGACAATATCTTAGGAGGAAGGTCAAAAAAATCTTCCGCAACCTTCCCTTCCAAGGAATTGACGAATAGGCGCATGCAAGTATCGTTGTCGTTGGCCCCTATGTTATGAAAAGCATTAGAAAATGCCACTAGGTGTTCATTGGTACTAACAGTGTTATTTCCTGAAAACTTACGAAAATTCTCTTTAAAATTTCAAAGTGGGTGAGTAGCAGGAGCTAGGTTAAGAGGAGACGACACATGCCATGGTGTAGTTGTGGCGTCTTCTTCGAACCGAAAAATTCCATACTTCTTGATGACTTTGGCGGGGTTCATAGTAGATTGGATAGGAATATAGTGGATGTACAAGCTACCAATCACCGATGACGATGAATATGGGGAATATGGGGCACTTCTCGTGTCACCAGAGCCACCACTAGATGCCATCTTGTGGATGATAGATGAGGGAAAGAAAGACGATCTGGATGAATCAGATAAAGTTCTCCTTAGAGAAATTTGTTGGGCAGATAACACAACGTTTCTCCTTCCTATCTTAGAAATAGGACTGATTTCGGGTGACAAGCCTCTTCTTCTTCTAGAAGCACGAAAATCAAAGGACATTAAAGAATAGCCAAAAATTGAAGGAACAAAAGGTTACTTCTGATTTCTAGGCTGCCTACATCTAGATTCCAACTATTCTTGAGCACTAATATCTTGTTCAAATGCTGCCCAAGAAAGGCTAAGCTCAACACAGGTCCTAGCAGTGTCTAAAATGGTGTTAAACAGATTCAAAGCAATGTTGGTCTAGTCTTGAAGACCTGGCTCAAGATTAGGCTGTCTCATAGTAGGAACAATCATTAAAAGAAAAACAATCAAAGAATCAAAATTAGAAAAATAAATATGTATCGATGAAAATTGAGTATAAAATTTAACCAGAGAGATATCGAAGATCTCCCAGTATGGTCACCAAATAAATGTTGAGGAAAAGATATAAATAGATCTTACTCAAGCATTTTTGGACTTCACTTGGCTAAGGAAAAGTAGACGAGAATATCACCCTATGTTTATAGCCAACAAAAATAATATCCTAACTCACAAGTATTAATTACGAGTGCTTAGGCTAGTATTTTATCAACAAAAAGCTTGCTGGAAATTCAATTTTTATGTATTTTCTGAATATATTAGTTGCTGAAATAAATACAAGAACAAAAGCAAAGACACCAAGATAATAATCGAGACAATTGAGACATAAACCAATCCTTTATTTCATTCCAATTCACCACAGATTCATTTCCTTTACAAAATCTCATACAAAAATCTTGGACCAAAGTCAAACTTAGACATCCCCGATGGAACATACAAAATGACCTCTGATAGAAAACCAAAATTGAATTATGCACAATAGCCTTTGTCAGCCAGGAAAAATAATTCACAAACAGACAAGTCTATATAGACTATCAAAGATAGATCAACACCTCAGAAGAACAAGTGTCTGAATGATTTGATTCAACCCTGAATATTGTTGTCTACAATAAGACCCTACTATCATAAAAAAAAATTAGGCTATGATGAATTTATGAATGAATGAAAAATGAATTATCTCAACATAAATTCAAAGAGAAAACTTTAGCATGATTCTGATTCTATTCCTCTTGTTGTTCCTCCCCTTACTTCTGCTTTTAACAAATTAGAATTGGTTGAAGTAGTTGAACCAACTTATTAGTTAAGCTAACTAAAGACTCAAATAACTTTAGTTAGTTGGGGGGGGGGAGTAATAATCATAATAGGGTCATAAATAAATAATAACTAGTAGGTGGGACCCCTTGTGACTCCCTTTAGTTCATAACAATCATAACATAATCCATTAGTTAAGAAAACACACCCCTTGTGCCTCCCCTCAAACACATTTACTTTTGGCAATTTTAGCTCATGAAATTTGAAAATATTTCAAAATAATACTCGTATATCCAAAATAAAACAAGCTATCCAAAATCCATGAAGTCCACCGTCATAAAACAATAAATAACATAAAAAACAAAATCCATATTTTCTAGTTTGTGATGCAACTCTTCCTTGGTTGCTGCTGTCACCTCTTGATTTTCCTGAATTTGCCTTGGGCTGGGCAAAGCCTTTAGGCTTTATCTCACTGATCACATGGGAACAATCGTCCCTCAAATTCATCCATGAAGACATAGATTTGTCAGAGTCAGCAGAGGGTGAGGAAGGGGCAGCAATAGCTTTTCATTTATCAGATGCATGGTGGGCTTCAATCTTCAATCTCTTGCTGGCATGGGAGGATTGCACTGGAAAGTGGTTAGGGGCATCTTGGACAATGGGGTTCAAAGGTGGAGGAGCAGGCAAAGTTAAGTTAGGCTAGCCACGATGTTGGGAGACTGTCGGGTGAATAATCTCCTGCCACCCATCATTTTTTGGAACTTCAGGCTGTAAAGAGACACGAGGAGGCATAGGGATGTTGGGGGCTTGAGGGGCTTGGAAGGGAGGCCTTTCAGGCCTCGGTTGAACTATTCCCTTCCAAATCCAATTAAAGGATGTTGGACAACTAAGAGCGGGGGGTGAATCAATTGTTACCATGCTTAAACAATTATGCCTATTTAAAACTCATTACAAACCTCTCAATGATAATCACAGTAATGTAGGGAAGTAAGCATTGTAACATTCAACGTCATTCATACATATGAGATATATAGAGACAAATATTTCCTGAGGAAACCCATAAAGGGTAAAAACCTCTTTTTCTTTATATGATAAGTAATCTTTACATTCTTTACATTATCATACATATGAGCTCCAACTCATTGTGAGGCTACAAACTCTGTTTTGCAAGCTGCAACTTGATGAGAGCACCTACTCTCTGTTTTCTCTAGAACCCACTAGAAGGAAGCACCAACTCCCTGGTTTCTCTAGCACCAACTAGAAGGAAGCACCAATTCCCTAGTTTTTCTAGCACCAACTAGAAGGAAGCACCAACTCCCTGAGTTTTTCCAGCACCAACTGGATGGAAGCAACAACTTCCTGTGTTCAAGCACCCACTTGAACCTATGCGGACAACAATACTCCCTAGCACCTCCCTACCACCCTGGATTATCAATATGAATTACTGAAACTTATTACAATGATATCATGTTCAACAACAGCTTACCAGACTCATCACTGTTCTGCTACATTTTGTTGCTCTGTCTGCCTCACTGCCTTCCTGCCCAAAGGACTTGCACTGTCTATTCTTCTGCTTTTTATGCTCTGTGCGCCATTCCTCTTCAATGCACCTTTTGTCTTCTGTGCATTTCAGTTGTTGCATTCCACCACCTTCTTTACACCTCCATCACTCACAACAGAAATAACCATCGCAACTCCAACAACAATAGTAGCCCAATCTCTTCTCTGTACCATGTATTTATTGCTTTTGTGCACCTTGTGCATGCAATATTCGCCATTCCTCTGCATGCTCATACCGCGCCATTTTCCTCCACATCTTAAGTGCTCTGCCTGATCATCATCACAACTCTTCAGCTTCTCTGGTGGTTCCCACCATGCGCCCAACATCACTGGGTGTTCTGCTGAGATTCCTCGGCCTCTTTGGAAGTTGAGACTCTTTGTCTTCTTTGGCACAATCGAGCTTATCCTTTATTTTTCAGTTACAGACTTCAATGCTCATCCACCTGTCAATCCCTCTAAGAATCGTCTTCCTTCACTGGAAGAAGCTTGGAGACTCTTCATCTCCTCTGGCGATCACACAGAGGTCTCTTTGAATTCTCTGGCAGAGACCATCAATGGTTTCTAGCAGTTACACTGCTAGGAGCAATATTATCCCTCCGATTATGCTCAAATTCACCTGCACCGTTGGATTGGCTCCATGCGATCTTGCATTCATTTCGGCATTCGGTAATTCGGCATTCCGGTGACCAAGTGTCTTGACACTCCCAGTCACGATCCCTGAAAAGGAGCTTGGTTGCTCTATCTCTTTCCTCCATCTCTCGCCGATGTGACCAAGGGTTGTGACCAAAGCCTTTATTCAACAACTGCATTTGGTAATTTCATGTTTCGACACTTTATCACTCCTATGGTTATGTTTCTTGCCTCTCCAAGTCGCGATTCGTGAAACTACGAAATGGAGTCGGATCAACGGTCCAGAATCTTGGTGTATTGACGGTCCAAATATTATCATGAGTTTGCATCTCGCAATTCCTGTGATGGAGGTTCTCGTCACTCCAAGTCGCGATAGGCAAACCTCCGAGATGAATCTTGGATCAACGGTTCAGAATCTTGGTGTATTGACGGTCCAGATCTCTTCATGAATTCGCATCTCGCAATTCCTGTGATGAAGGGTCTCATCACTCCAAGTCACGATAGCCAAGACTTCGATATGGAGTCAGATCAACGGTCAAGATCAAACCTCGATATGACGACTAAGATCAAACCTCGATCTAACAGCTAAGATCAAACTCCGTTCCTTTGACTTTCCAGTCAGCGACATGACGATCTTTCGCCACATGTCCTATGGACCCAGTGGTTCAAATCTTGTCATGATTTCGACACTTCACAGGCCTTCTTCATGCTTGATCAACGGTTCACATTCCTTGGTGATCTAACGGTCAAGATCTTTTCGTGAATTCGCATATTGCGAGTTTGAGCCTCTTTCCTTTGAATTTCTCGACCTGTGAAACTCCGAAATGAGGTCTTTGTGGTGCTCTGATATTTCACCACGCATCCTCTTGATCCAACGGACCATGACTGTCCTATCCGCCTTGCGGCTTCATTGGTCCTTCATAGTTACCCCATATCCTACGACCCAGATCTTCTCGCGATTTCACCACTTCGCGATTTCGTCACTTCGTTGTGTAAGTTCTTGACACCTTCAAGTCCCGATATATGAAACTCCGAAATGGATTCAGACCAACATAATTTGGCATTTCACATTTCGCCTCTTCTTGCACTTTAATGAACGTGCAGGTTTTCCCTGATCCAATGATGGTGAGATCTTATGCTCAGATCTGTCCTCCTCTTCTGTGAATTCTTCTTGTCTACAAATAGATATGACGGTCCTCCTTCTTTTGGGAATTTTGAAAGAGATCCAACGATCACTGACGCTTCTCCTCCCGAGCTTACTCATCCTCCTTACTTGGAATAATTTCTAAGTGTCAAGGGCCTCGACCTTTGATCCACCTGAGATCCTGAGTATGCTATCTCTCTTGAGCTTTAGCAATGATTTAATATCATCCCTGGTGCACACCTACGCACTGCATTCGACTCTGCGCTAATTCCTCCTGAGCTTACTTTGTTCCTATTTTTCCATCGATGCACACTCTGGTCCTGTCATCAATGACAAGCTCACTTTGCCTGTTAAACCTGCCAACAATCCTCTGCACTATCTCTTCTGAACTTATCGAGCTTACTTTGCAACGTCTTCCTAAAATACTTTTGATGCCTGTCTCTTACATTCTTCCTGTACTCATGCCATCTTCATTGTTGTACTTGCCATCAATGACAAGCATACGCTGCATGTTAAACATTTTCCAACAATCTCCCCCTTTGTCATTGATGGCAACAAAGGAACTCAGATTCTTTTCTCCCCCTTTGACATCAATGTCAAAGAGAACATGTTCCCCCTGATCTGTGGTAGTAAGTTTAGGAGGTATCAGATATTAAGACCAACACAAACTCCCCCTAACAGGAAGGACTCTCTTATTTGAGGCCTGCAGATGTTTGTATCCAAACTAGAGTCTCCTTTTTCTAATTCTTGGACCTATTCATCTTCAGCTTCCACTGTATCCTCTGTAGAATACTCAAAATTGCTCACCTCTTCTTACTCGAACTCCTTCATCAACCTTTTCTTCTCATGAATGGATGACTCCCCCTGTCACTATTATCTCTTTGCTTCTGACTCTTTTCCCCCTTTGTTCCTAAAGGTTAACTTTCCTTCACAAGGTCTTTCCTCTTGTTATCTCTACAGGATGTCATGTATATCATTTTGTAAAACAAAATGTTGTTGTTGAAGAGGTTGCTATCCCACTAACACTCTACGTAATTTTTGCTTGTTACTGTTCAAACAACCCTTGGATCTCCCCATTGATTCTCATCGATTTCTAATGCTGCAATTTCATATTTCTTCCATGATGCATACAATCCAAGGTTTTATGTCCATA
>JZKD02S0806372.1:208399-223172 GCA_000966675.3 Picea glauca | reverse complement strand
CCTGAGGAAACCCATAAAGGGTAAAAACCTCTTTTTCTTTATATGATAAGTAATCTTTACATTCTTTACATTATCATACATATGATCTCCAACTCATTGTGAGGCTACAACCTCTATTTTGCAAGTTGCAACTTGTTGAGAGAACCAACTCTCTGTTTTCTCTAGCACCCACTAGAAGGAAGCACCGACTCCTTGGTTTCTCTAGCACCAACTAGAAGGAAGCACCAACTCCCTAGTTTCTCTAGCACCAACTAGAAGGAAGCACCAACTCCCTAGTTTCTCTAGCACCAACTAGAAGGAAGCACCAACTCCCTAGTTTCTCTAGCACCAACTAGAAGGAAGCACCAACTCCCTAGTTTCTCTAGCACCAACTAGAAGGAAGCACCAACTCCCTTTTTTTTCTAGCACCAACTAGAAGCACCAACTCCTTGAGTGTTTCCAGCACCAACTGGATGGAAGCACCAACTTCCTGTGTTCAAGCACCCACTTGAACCTATGAGGACAACAATCCTCCCTAGCACCTCCCTACCACCCTGTATTATCAATATGAATTACTGAAACTTATTACAATGATATCATGTTCAACAACAACTTACCAGACTCATCATTGTTCTGCTGCATTTCGTTGCTCTGTCTGCCTCACTGCCTTCCTACCCACAGGACTTGTGCTGTCTATTCTTCTGATTTTTATGCTCTGTGTGCCGTTCCTCTTCAATGCACCTTTTGTCTTCTGTGAATTTCAGCTGCTGCAGTCCACCACCTTCTTTACACCTCCATCACTCACAATAGTAATAACCATTACAAATCCAACAACAACAACAGCCCAATCTCTTCTCTATACCGTGTATTTATTGCTTCTGTGCACCTTGAGCATGCAATATTCTCCATTCCTCTGCATGCTCATACCGTGCCAATTTCCTCCACATCTCAAGTGCTCTGCCTGATCATCATCGCAACTCTTCATCTTATCTGGTGGTTCCCACCACACGTCCAGCATCACTGGGTGTTCTGCTGAGATTCCTCGGCCTCTCTGGCAGTTGAGACTCTTCATATTCTCTGGAACAATCAAGCTTATCCTTTATTTTTCAGTTACAGACTTCAATGCTCATCCACCTATCAATCCCTCTAAGAATCGTCTTCCTTCACTGGACAAATCTTGGAGACTCTTCATCTCCTCTGGTGATCACACAGAGGTCTCTTCGAATTCTCTGGTAGAAACCATCAATGGTTTCTAGAAGTTACACTACGAGGAGAAATATTAGCCCTCCGATTATGCTCAAATTCACCTGCACCGTTGGATTGGCTCCATGCTATCTTGCATTCATTTTGGCATTTCGGCATTCGAAAATTCAGCATTCGGGTGACCAAGTGTCTCGACACTCCCAGTCGCGATCCCTAAAAAGGAGCTTGGTTGCTCTATCTCTTTCCTCCATCGCTTACCAATGTCACCAAGGGCTATGACCACAACCTTTATTCAACAACTGCATTTGGTAATTTCGTGTTTCGGCACTTCGGCACTCCTGTGGTTATGTTTCTTGCCTCTCCAAGTTGCGATTCATGAAACTCCGAAATGGAGTCGGATCAATGCTCTAGAATCTTGGTGTATTGATGGTCTAGATCTTATCGTGAGTTCTCATCTCGTGATTCCTGTGATGGAGGTTCTCGTCACTCCAAGTCATGATAGCCAAAGCTCCGAGATGAAGCTTGGATCAATGGTTCAGAATCTTGGTGTATTGACGGTCCAGATCTCTTCGTGAATTCGCATCTCGCAATTCCTGTGATGAAGAGTCTCATCACTCCAAGTCACGATAGCCGAGACTCCGAGATGGAGTCGGATCAATGGTCAAGATCAAACCTCGATCTAACGGCTAAGATTGTTAAGATCAAACTTCGATCTGATGACTAAGATCAAACCTCGTTCCTTTGACTTTCCAGTCAGCAACATGACGATCTTTTTCCACGTGTCCTATGGACCCAATGGTTCAGATCTTGTCATGATTTCGACACTTCACAGGCCTTCTTCATGCTTGATCAATGGTCCACATTCCTTGGTGATCTGACGGTCAAGATCTTTTCATGAATTTGCATATCGCGAGTTTGAGCCTCTTTCCTTTGAATTTCCCAACTTGTGAAACTCTGAAATGAAGTCTTTGTGGTGCTCTGATCTTTTGCCATGCATCCTCTTTATCCAATGGACCACGACTGTCCTATCCGCCTTACAGCTTCACCATATCTAACGACTATTGGTCCTTCGTAGTTACCTCAGATCCTACGGCCCAGATCTTCTCATGATTTCACCACTTCACCGTGTAAGTTCTCGACACCTTCAAGTCTCGATCTACGAAACTCCGAAATGGAGTCAGACCAACATAATTTGGCATTTGGCATTTCGCCTCTTCTTGCACTTTAATGAACGTGCAGTTTTTCCCTGATCCAATGATGGTCGGATCTTATGCTTATATTTGACGCCTAAGATCTGTCCTCCTCTTCTACATGTTTTTCTTGTCTACAAACAGATCTGACGGTCCTCCTTCTTTTGGGAATTTTGAAAGATATCCAATGATCACTGATGCTTCTCCTCCCAAGCTTACTCATCCTCCTTACTTGGAAGAATTTCTAAGTGTCAAGGGCCTCGACCTTTGATCCGCCTGAGATCTTGAGTACACTATCTCTCTTGAGCTTTAGCAATGAGTTAATCTCATCCCTGGTGCACACCTACGCACTGCATTCGACTCTGCACTAATTCCTCCTGAGCTTACTTTGTTCCTGTTTTTCCATCGATGCACACTCTGATCCTACCATCAATGACAAGCTCACTTTGCCTGTTAAACCTACCAACAATCCTCTGCACTATCTCTTCTGAACTTATCGAACTTAATCTGCAGCGTCTTCCTAAAATACTTCTGATGCCCGTCTGTTATATTCTTCCTATACTCATGCCATTTTCATTGTTGTACTTGCCATCAATGACAAGCATACACTGCCTGTTAAACATTTGCCAACAAAGAATCCATCATGAAACAATTGTCCAAGCTCTTCTGAATCAACATCAAAATGTATAGAGAACTTGGGCCTTCTTGGGCCTCGGTTCCAGTTTCCTCTACCTCTATTTCCTCGGCCATGGCTTCCCCGACTGAAGAAACTCATCCTGCATATGTTAAGGATTAGCAAATAGTATTTTAAATAACCATGCATGACAACTCCTTAAAAATATGAAATAGATTTGGCGTAGAATGTATCAGGCTCATGCAATCCAATCCATACAAATTGTTCTAATGTTAATCAATGAGCAGGGGGGGTGAAACAATGTTCTGGGATACATGAGGGGTTTCTATTGAGTGAAAATATGATATAATGAAAGGGGAGAAGAAATGGTCACTGCTGAATGACAACAACAATCAACTGTAAATCAACCCAATAAACCTTACTGCAATCCACTCAAGAAAGTGATATTTCATCCACTTAACACATAAAGTTGCTTGGCTGTAATCAATATCAGAACAGGGAGTGAACAAAATGAATACGGGATATGTGAGGGGTTTGTAATTAGCGGAAAATGAGATAATGAGAGGGGAAAAAATGTGTACTATTCATGATATTAATCAAGCAATCCATAACGTATTTTGCAGTAAGAAAAATATGCATCAACCAACAATCAGATGACTGAGCAATAATTCTCGTGTATTTGCCTAATTTCACTGTCCATTAATATCCAACACAGTGCCATTACAAAACATAATTATTTCACACGATTTGTAAGAAGTTTTGTTCCCTTTATTCGCACATTCTTCATTTTCCAACAGTCAACAACAACACTCATTCCCAATCCGTAATCATTAACATCCACCACTACCATACATTTCCCCAATCCACATCTATATTTAAAAGTAGCATTTCCAAAATAATAATGAAATCACTATTTTTTTAATAGAGCCAATCAAGATCTGTAATAATATTCGTTCCCATATATATATGCAGTAGAAAGATCAAAATAATCAAAACCTCACATGCCACGCCTGAAATAAAAATTGACTATACAACCAACAGTCATCATTTAGACACAGGCTATGCATGAGTAAATGTCTAAGGCAATGCAACCATGCCACTGTAAAACAAAACATCTTAATGCGACTTAAAAGCCGAGCCAAATACACGACACAACTGTCATAAACAATGGTCAATTTCAATAAATAACATACTTAAAAACTTTGAGGGTATCACTAAGTATAAAACAAACCATCCATACTACACATAGAGCGTAACCAACCAAACTCCACAATACAACATTTCCACTTATCACAACAAACACACAGTCATGTCAATAACTCAACATATTGTGCTGGGGTTGTGCGCATAAATAAGTTGTTGGTTCGTTTAAGTGACACCATGATTCAGTCAAAGCCGTGCGCACCCAAGCCTATTCAACCAACAACATGAGGATGTCGTGGGTATGCCTTCTATATTTATCATGTTGATTGTCATTCGGCCCTAGGGGGAAACATAGTTATCGCGCCCAATGTTTCATTTGAAAAATACCATGTACAGAACGCGACTTGTGTGAGAAACCCTAAGCCTTCGTGACTAATTTCAGCCATCAACCAAATCACCATAAGTGCCAAAATAGTGACTCTACATCAACCAACAATTCACCATTTTGGTAAAAAAAAAGAAATCAGTCAATCGAACAAGCTATGGTATATGTGCATACCCACACATCCAATCAAAATAGGTAGAGGCCCTTCCATTTAAAAACAACTGAGTTTCTTTGACATCAAGCAAGTGGCTGTGAACTTTTAGAAGTGAAAATTGGCAAAGTAAGTCTCACGTTATTATCACATAGGCAGTGATGAAAATCTATACCAACACGACTGCTATATGACCAACGAGTGAGCCCACATTCGAAGTAATAGACCACAATAATTGGGAACAACTTAATAGGCTTGACAGTCTCCCTATGTAACTCTAGTCTGGAGGGTTAAGGGTTTGCACGGTAGCTGTCATAGGAGGAAAGGCACAAACTATAGTGAAACTTTGAGTCCAAAAGCATACGCACAAGGAGGACTATGATTCGCTTGTGAATGGGAGGAAGTTCCTTGACAGGGCCAAAACAAAAAACAGGGCTCTAGTTAAACCCAAGAATCGCAAAGACAACCATCCAACCATGATTTAAAAAACCTTTAACTGAATGCAGTCGTAACAAAGAGCTATCACCTAGGAAGACCGCCAACTTCGATGAACTCAAAAAAATTATAAGAAGAACCATCCATTTTCCATTCAAAACTAAAATTCCACACAGTTGCAACACTCAAGACAAACACAAACCCACACAACTGAGCCAAAATTATTTAATAACTAGAGTGAAGTCAAGAATGGCCAAAAGAGACATACCTGTTAATCTAAATACTTAAGACAGGAGGTGGTTGAGAGGTTTCACCCTGCCAAAAATCCGGAGCGTGAACACAACATCAAGAACAAACAATAGTCCAACTAGGGTGGCGGCCAACGTGAAGGGTAAAGGTGACATGCAGTAAATGCATGTCGCCTCCACCCACATCTCATTTACTCAATAGTACATGCCAACGAGCCCTCCATTAACACCATTAATCAACACATGCATCAAGAATATAAACACATTTAAACCATAACATAATCAAAGTTTCATCTAACGATTCAACCATTCACATTATTACTTTGCCAAATGCGCCACCCATATTCATGTCCCCAATATAAATAAAATAAATCGCTTTACCACCATACAATATAAGAGATCATGTATAGAATCATCACTAATAGCATGATCAACATCAACCTGAACCATAGCATAACCACCATACATATAGACTATATAAAATTGCAAAGTCATTACTTCCATGAGCCGCCAACTTTTCAACCACTTGCATATAAATCGTGTAAGTAAAACACAATTTCATAGCTATTTTCTTGTCAGCTAGGACTTAATTATCAACAAGTATTTTCATGCATGTAGTATTGCAGAAATAGGTCT
Source organism: Picea glauca (assembly GCA_000966675.3). Classification (NCBI taxonomy): domain Eukaryota; kingdom Viridiplantae; phylum Streptophyta; class Pinopsida; order Pinales; family Pinaceae; genus Picea; species Picea glauca. The sequence goes on along the minus strand of JZKD02S0806372.1, from coordinate 217,168 downwards.
CTTTTGCATCATATATAGTACTTTGCTCTTTCTCAAAACTGCCTTTCTACAATATTCACTAACATATTTGTTATGCAGGTGTAATAAGAACAGACCGTAATGATATTGATGAATAGCATATGTTTTAGTAGCGTAAGAAACCAACCTTTAATAAGCTCATTTATAACCAATAACACAAGATCTTCATCAACCATGTTTCGCACATCGTCTCAACATAAAAAATGCACAGATATGCTCTCTAATAGTTCAAGGGGGTCCCACCTATTAGTATTATTTAGTTTTAATATAATAGGCTTAAGCAACACTTTGCGGGCGAAACTACATTGACGTTTTCAATCGTCAACAGTGGGCTATGCCCACAATGGTTGGCTTCTCATATTATTCATTCATATTCAGTCCTTACAACAATTCGCACTACACTCACATAAGATACATCAATTCTACCCAAAATTCCCTAGTTGCTCGCGCATACAATGCACACTATCATTCTCCCATCCCCTACAACTACTCAAAACCCATTACATATTTATACATTGATTAGAAGTAGTTAGACTCATGTAGTTAGAATTTAAACTACATATTGGTTAGAAGTAGTTAGAAGTAGAATGTAAAGTTGCAAATTTAGGTGCATTGATATGAGTTGTTGGGTAAAAAAAAAGTGACAGTTATGCTAAAAATTTAAGTTGCAATTATCTATGTGAGTTGAAGGAAAGCAAAGCAAGCCCTAATTATAATCTATTATATTGCATAAGCCGAATTGAAGTATAAGAAATCAAGTTAATCCCTTATGAAAATGAAGTGATTCATAGTCCAATATACTCCTTCTGATGCTTACAAAATATTACAACTTAAGTGAAGAAAAGATGGAAATAGTACTACAAGAAATTGTGTGTTTCTATAGGAAATTATATAGGCATGCAAAATTTTCTACAAGAAATTGTACTAGAATTCCAAAATTACTACAGGAAATGCATAATGCCATAGTAATCATGTGTTGCAAGCAAAATATATTGAATGGGGATAAATATAAAGTGTTCATAACACAAAAATAAGAAAACACGCCATGAAATACTACTTATAGGATTGGTATTACTGCTACAAGAAACAAACTACAAGTAAACTAGCCATGCATTACCTACTATATAAACAAAGGAAACTGAAAGTGATAGCAATAAAGTAAACAAAAGTACAAAAGGTCTTCAAAGTAACCATGGGTGGGCCTACCAAAGTTCCCCTTAAAGAACCTAGAAACAACTAATAACAATAAGTTGGAAGATGAAACCTTTCCACTATCATATCATCTCAAAAACAGAGTTACAAATGAAAAGATTCAAGTTATATGATTAATCCTACAATATCCTGGAAGTGACTAAAAAAATTAACTAACTCACTCAAGGCTGACCCATGAGCTCTTATTATAATATGAGCTAGCATCAAATCATCCCTTCAATCATTCCTTGATTGAATAGATATTCTCATCATATCCCTAAAATCAAGGTCCTTGGTTATAGGAACCTTGACAGATTTCATTCCATCGATCAACACTTCACATGCATGAGTTGGATAGGGTCTCTTAAAGGCTTGTCAGCTTTTGGAAGAAGGTGAGCAGATAAGATCCATCTTTTTCCTCAAAGTGTGTTGGAGCATAAATTCTCATGTGGCACAACCTATTGGAGTTAGTCTTGCAAATGTGCATTCATCATGAAATCAAACATAAATAATCAAGCACAATGTCCCTGTTCAAGGGGACACCCCTAAACAATACAACCCTATAGGTTACATGCCTCTGCACCAACAACTGAATCTGCCTGGATCTTCGCATTATATGAAAACTTCTTACGGTCCTACTGGTATACCTACAGGACTTCCTCCCCAAAGTCACCAGTACCCCCATGTGAATAGACAGTTACCCTTCTTAGCCACCTTGGACCTCCCTGATTTGTCTAGAATTTTAAATGATCCTATCAGCCACTCTCCTCAATGGCCCATAATACTGGCCAAACTACCATCCAACATTCCTAAGTTCGATGGTAAACCGGGAGAGGACCCGAACAATCATGTAATGACTTTCCATCTTTGGTGTTCATCCAACTCTTTTATGGCTGACTCTATTTGATTACGTCTTTTTCAGCGAACTCTCATAGGTTCAGTCGCGAAGTGGTATATAGAATTACCACGAGGCTTCTTCACTGAATTTAACACCCTCGCCATGGATTTCCTCACCCACTACCAGTTACCGATCCATTACGAAATGGGAACCAAAATTTTGAGTTCTTTCAAACAAACCAAAGCCACTCATATCTCTAATCACATTCATGAGTGGCGATGGAGACGACGTCTAATCAAACTCGAGATTCCCGGTTAGTTACTGACAGAGTGGTTCACGAAATTATTCATGAATGACATCGCTCATGACATCGCCATGGGTGGAGTTTTCACAGAAGAATAGGCGATTAGTCATGATCAATACCTCGACCTCGTTTACTCACAAACGGGTACTCTTTACGATTTAATCCCTGATGTACCTCATCCTTCTACAACTGCTACTGCAACTACTCTCGTTTCTTCTCATGCAGCTGATGGTGTGATTGGCACTTTCCATGCCCAACCCCACTCCGCACAAGCCTCTACCACTAACCCCAAGTCTGTTGCTTCTAATGTTAAACATGATCCATCTCCTACTCCTCCTGTCGACAAGACTTCTGAGGTGAACTTTGTTCAATCTACCCCTGCCAGAAACAATAAATCCAAAAAAGGGAAGGGTAAGAATAAGGAGGATAAAAATAATCTGTAATCTGAGAAGACCAAAACACAACTTGTTGACGATAAGGATAAGCGCAAACCCCGATAACCTTGTCTTATCTGTGGTGATGATCACTACACTAAGGATTTTCCAAGACGGGCTGAGGTTACTAAGTTCCTTCAAGGGACCCCGAAACCGCCTACGTTGGTCGTGTTGTCACAACCCTTCCCTTCTCAACAATAGGCCCAATTGGTTATTCATGACCAACCTTCCCCCTCCACTACTTCCTATGTCTTAATGTGTACAGGTGATTCAAAGAAGAATGACATCACACTTACCACTCGAGCCAAAGATTCTTCTTCCTCCAAGGAGAAAGTTGACGAAAAACCTCCTTTGTTGGTCCAACCATCTCCCTCGGCTCCACCCACCAACGGTCCTCTTCATCTCAAACGACCGATCCTAGATACAGTTCTTTGCCCTACCCCAAAGGGTGTTGTTCGAAAGTCTGCTTTCAATCCTCATGCATGTGTTGCCCAGAACTACAATATTGTAGAGGATTTGGCTCAAGCACCATCCATGATGTCAGCCCTTGAAGTCCTTCAGAGTTTTCCTACACAACGAAAGGCATTGTTGAAAGATATTGGTGGAATCCATCCTACAAATAAAAATTTATTTATTTATACTTGGAAGTTCACATTCCAAGGCTTCCCCCTCAGCTCATGTTTCAAATACAAGTTGTTGTCGCCGACAAGAACATTTCTAGAACAGTTATCGACAAGGGTGCCTCGATGTGTTTCATGTTCGTCGCTTGTTGGAAATCCATCGACTCTCCTCCCTTAACTGAATCACACAACATGCTCAAAGCCTTTAATGGATCTAGATTTAAACCTTACGGTGTCCTTCCCTTGTTGCCCATCACGTTAGAAGGCAAATCGGTCACTGTAGAATTTGAGGTCTTTGACGCACCTCTCGATTACAACCTTTTACTCGGCCGCAGCTGGATTGATTCCATGCATGCAGTTGTGTCCACTCTTTTCCGTGTCGTACATTTTCTACATCAAGGAAAAGTAATTACGGTGGACCAATTGGCCTTTTTTAACTATGATACACGTACCAACAATGTACCTTTCACTGCAAAGACACGCCCTGGATATGAGAATGTCAGTGTGGGTCTTCTAAAATATTCCACTCTGATGGGTACTTTCCCCATTCCACCACCTGACGTTCCCCCTCCTTTGTTTGCCTCGATCAACATGATATCCACCTTCATCCGTGAAAATCCTGTGTCTTCTGACCCGTGGGTAGTACCCGCACCCGGTGATTATCTTCGCTACAAAAACTAGATGCCCTTGAGTCCAGTTGAATCCGCTTACTAAGTCATTCAATTGACATCCCCTTCTACCCCCTCTCTTGGCGATTCATCTCCTGATCCTTTTCAAATAATTTTTCCCACAGATGAGATGATTATGTCGATTATGTCCATGGAGGACACTCCTTGGGACAATGGACATCATCGTTCCATTCTCTTCCTGGAACAACACACCCTCGAGAGTTACCAATGGATTTCGACTCTGTCGACCATTGTCGTTATTACTTCAGTTCCTGACTCCACACACGATGTGTTATACGAAGGGAAATTAAGCAACATTTCACCCACCATCCCCCTCAACATCTCTATCAAACCTGGAGTTGTTGAAAATGTGCACATCAAAGCTTCGTGTTCCACTAATGAAGTTGCCATGTATAAATCCCTTTTTCAAGAATTTTGTAACATCTTTGCCAGGAGCTATGAAGAGATGCCTGGTATTGACCCCGATATTGTTGTACACGAAATCAAGACATACCCGGACATTAAACCCATCCGGCAAAGACTTCGTCCTATCCATCCTCGTAAAGAAGCCGCTATCAAGATGGAAGTTGAGAAACTTGTTAAAGCTGGCTTTATTTATCTCGTGGATTTAACTGATTGGGTATCCAATCTTGTTCTAGTCAACAAGAAACAAGGTATGATCCGTGTCAATGTTGATTATAGGGATGTCAACAAATCTTGTCCTAAAGACAACTTTCCCACCCCCTTCGTTGACTAAGTTGTCGACGATTGCTCCAGAAGTGAAATATTCTCTCTGATGGATGGTTTCTCTGGATATAATCAGATCAACATCTTACCCGTGGATCAACACAAAACCACTTTTATTTGTCCTTGGGGCACTTTTGCCTACCAGAAACTGCCCTTTGGTTTAAAGAATGCTAGTGCCACGTTTCAACGTGCTATGTCTTATGCTTTCCATGATATTAAGAACATTGTACAACCATATTTAGACGACCTACCAACACATTCCATGCATCATAATGATCATCCAACCCACCTCCAAGCCATTTTCCTTCGTTGTCGGTTCTATCATATACGATTACACCCACACAAATGTGTTTTTTGTGTGGAGTCTAATCGACTCTTAGGATTTATTGTGTCACGTCAAGGGATCTGGGTAGATCCTTTGAAGGTTGAGTCCATTCTCAATATCCCTCCCCCTTCTTCAATTCGCCAGCTACAAAGTTTGCAAGGGAAGACAAACTTTCTACGTTGTTTTATCTCGAACTACGCTGAGTTAACGCTCAAATTTACTCGAATTTTAAAGAAAGGCTCTGAATTTGTATGGGACACCACTACCAACAAAGCCTTTGACACTTTGAAATTGACTTTAACTCGTACCCCACTACTTTTCCCGCCTAATTATAGTCGAGATTATTTCCTTTATCTCACTGCTTCAGATTCGACCATCGCCATGGTTCTAGTCCAAGAGCACAATTCTCACGATGATCATGTTATTTATTATTTGAGTCGGAGTCTCACAACTACCGAAGCCAAGCATTTACATGTTGAAAAACTGGCCTTGGCAGCTATTCAAGCTGTCCAATGTTTCCGACACTATATCCTTTTACATAAGACCACTGTGACTTCCGATTGCAACCCTATGCAGCACATTCTTACACGCCAATTACTAGGGGGGAAATAGTCCAAATGGATTGTGATACTCCAGGAGTTTGACTTAGATTTTGAACGTGCTAAGTCCAAGAAATACTTGGTGTTTGTTGAATTGATATCTGACCTTCCCTGTCCTGAGATGGAAAATGTAGCAGAGGATTCATTACCCGATGAATCTCATTTTCTAATTAGTTTCGATGACCTTTGGTACGGAGATATCATTATATATCTCCAGACTCAAACTTTCTGGTCTGATTTGTCTAGTACCAACCATCGTCGATACGTTACCAAGTGAGTATATTATCCTCGGTGATACTCTTTATCGCTATGGAGTTGACTTTGTTTTTCAACGATGTCTCATGTATGATGAGGCTGAAAAAGCTTTGAATGACTGCCATTCTGGAGCATGTGGTGGTCACATGTCTAGGTATGCTACTGCCCAAAAGATCTTACGAGTTGGATATTTTTGGCCTTCTTTATTCAAAGATTGTATTGTCGCCATCCAAAAATGACATGCTTTCCAAACATACAACAACAAAATAAGATCTCACCCTGCTCCCTTACATCCTGTCATTTCCGTTGGACCTTTTGCTGAATGGGAAATCGATTTCATGACATGTCGCCCTCACTTGGTTGGGGGGCATGGGTACATTATTGTAGCTGTATATTATTTCACAAAATGGGTCGAGGCGATGCTTACATTCGACAACACGGGAAAAACTATAGCCCTATTCATCTTCAATCACATTATTACATGATTTGGAATCCCACAGACTATCATCACCGATCACGGTAGTCACTTCTGAAACTTTATGATGTCTGAGCTTACAGAGAAGTTGGGTCTTCAACATGAAAACTCAACCCCCTACTATCCACAGGCCAACGGCCAAGTCAAAGCAATAAAGAAAGTACTTATTACAATGCTTCGACGGATTATCGGAATTCACAAAACGAGTTGGCACACGATGTTGTTCTCAACATTGTGGGCCTATCGGACATCCATGAAGTCAGCCACAGGGTTTACACCTTTCCAATTAGTGTATGATTTAGAAGTTTTTCTACCGATTGAATGTGAAATTCCATCGTTAAAACTAGTCATCCAACTTCTCCCAAACACCCCTACTGAGGAGGAATGTTTGTTGTATCTTACGCAATTGGACAAAACCCATCGCGATGCCACCCTAGTTATTGAAACCCAGAAGAAATGCATAAAATCACAATATGAAAAACATGTCAAGCCACGCATGTTTTCTGAAGGAGATCTAGTTCTCCTCTATGAACAAGATCGTGATTTGCTGGGAGCCGAAAAATTTGAGGCTATGTGGCGAGGCCCTTATATTTTTAAAAGAGTGTTAGAGAAGGGAGAATATGAGTTCATCGATTACGATGGCACTCCTTTGAGTGAACCCAGAAATGGGCTTTACTTGAAGAAGTACTACGCTTAGCCTATCTCTGCATAAGCACTTGTATTTTTACTGTATCATACTCTTGTGTGTGACTTTAGTGTGTTTCTGCTATTTGACTTTTACCCCTGACTACTTACCCTGCATTGTGTTTGGTCTCTAGATGTCGGTGTTTTCACTACCTTACATTCTCTTTGCGATGGTGCTAGCCATAGTACCCAGAATTTAGCTTCTGCTGCTTGGGAAATCTATGCACCCTCAAACGAAATTATTTGTCTACAAGGTGTTTGTCTCAGTCGAGCGACCAATAATATCGTAGAGTATACTGCGGTCATCGAATTATTGAGTAGCTCTATTTCGCTTGCGATTCATCGCTTCATTATACGACTTGACTCGCAACTAGTAGTTCTAGAGCTAAACAATGTCTATACTATCCGAAGCCCTACTCTATTATGGGTATATTTACAAATCCGCCTCTTGGAACATCATTTCGATTATATTGAATACCAACACATTCCTAGATGTCTAAATACATTAACGAATGCTCTAGATAATTATGTATTAGACAGACATTTGAGACATTTGTAATTCCAATCACATTTCACATATTGTACAAAGAGCAGAGTAAATCGTTAATATATATATATATATATATATATAATGATATAATGTTTACAAAAAGAGTTTTCATCCGAAGGTCAAAATATCAAAATATAGAGCCCATGGCCCCTACAAAATGGCCTCATGGATGCCTCTCGCAACAACATACTACTGCTCTCGCTACCCTGCATAGTAACTGACTAAGTGAGCCAGATACACCTACAGTATGGTGTTGATAACACCTCAGGATCTCCTCGATGGATATATTAGGGATGCCTGTCGTCAAGCCTTCCAAGTTATGCTCTATCACATCATAATCATTAGCATCCCATCCAGCCACTACGCATGCCTTTCCTTGCCTCTGAATAGGAGAAGACCCCGGGGGTCGATGTGGCCCTACATCTGCATGATCAAAATTTTGTTATTAGTCTTTCGATTGGAAACACAAAAACATTAAATATTTTAAAAACTCTTAAAAAACATTGTAAAAACACAAATGCCTTTCTTACCTAGATCTCCCCACTGAGATCCCTCAGGGAGAACCAAATCAGGATCACCCCGGCTATAACGCCATAAGCATAATCGTCAATCATCAAGATTTGCAGTCCCAACCAATTGAAGAATGCATCATCATACTTCACAATTCAGCCCGCCACATGTCATGTCATCAGATCACACCATCTTTTCATTCGTGGGTCTCTCGGGGTTGGTATTCCCCATTCCACCTATAGGCGTAGGTGTGGAACTCTTTTGAGGAAGAAAGATACTAAAATAGAACCATAACTGAACTATTTAAGGTCCCCATTCTTGCTTTTCATGAGTTGATTTTTCATGCTGCGTAATAGATTGTCACACCAATTGAATACTTGAGGCTCCAAGCATTCAATAGCATATTGGAAGTAACTTTGGAGTGCCATGTGTGGTGTGTTAGAAAAACAGGACCGCGGAGCAATAAAATAAAACAAATGTGGAAATAAAACACAGAAGATACACAATACAAGAGAGACACAGATTTACGTGGTTCACCCAGTGTGGGCTAC
>JZKD02S0806372.1:152456-208270 GCA_000966675.3 Picea glauca | reverse complement strand
CCCGCGTGGAAGAGTGTACATACTTCTGGGGTGTAAATACTTCATGGGGTATAAACACGGCTGAAAGTAAAAGACCTCTAAATCAGGAAGATAATCAGGCTCCACAACCAACATGGCAAAGCACTCCCTGCCATCCGTGCAACAGTAAAAAATATGGTCTTGAGGGTCAAATCTCTCACACCTCGGATTGCTACTTTTCCTTTACGTCTTTCAGCGCCAGGTTCACAATGCTCACGAATATACTCACTCATCGGTAATCCACCACCTCGACCACCTGTCAAAGTCACTCATGCCCCACGACATCAAAACCCTGTCAAGAAATAAATATCCTCAATATCCAAAGAGAGGACATGAACCCCCATGTGGAACACTTGTTGTTCTGAATCCCACATATGAACCAGATATTCTAGTAATCTTCGTTGGGCTCTCATGCCCTGAAATTTGAAGAATTTTAATAGACCACATTGCCGGAGGGAATTCACAGTCCTCGGATCATTTAAATCCATGAGATCATCTTCTTCATGCTCACTCTCATTCCATTCCAACATCTTTGCAAGAAAATAGCTGCATGGGAAACATAAAAGATCTTTAGCACACCTTTTCATCATTTTTTAGGATTTTAATTGAATCAACGTTCACTTTTAATTTTCGTTTTCCGACCGCCGCAACCAAACCTCAAATACAGTTTGGAATTTCCATGAGTGCGCCTTAATGCACCTGCGGAAATCCTTGATTTCTGTAGGGCCCGTTATAGGCCACTCGCGGCGGCCCCAACGCACGACTAGCAATCCCAAATCACAAAAAAATCTTGATTCTTTACCATCAAAAACAAAAATTAATCCGTTGAAAAGATAGAAGATGAGATGCTTACCTCTTTTGCGCAATTCATTCGTGGAATGATCCCCTGTAGCCTCCGCAATCCGTCGCCAAAGTTGAGGTAAAAAACAAGGGTTTTTGGTAAGTTTTTGACCAAGTGAAAATAAAATGGTGAAAAAGACTTTTTACTTCTATTTACTACTTTTTATCATTTTTTTTCTAATATTTTTTTTATATAAATACATTTTGGTCAAAAACCCTTTAACTCTAAAGGTCTTATAAGTGTTTTGTTCCTTGCAGGAAGAAATTTAGGACTTCGTACAACGAATTATGGACAATTTTTATGATTTATTCTATTTTTGTCGCATGTACAATTACTTTTTAAGGTTTTTTAGAAAAACCCCGAGCATAGTTTTTGTTCGTTCTCGGGCTCGAAAACCAATGAGAATGTAACCAAGTATACTGTTGTCGTCTTTTCGTACTCGCCATGGTAACACAAAAATAACGAAATCTATGGAGAATTCTTTAAGCTCTTTTCATGCTCCTTAAAAACGAAAAGATTGTCGAGCGACCTTGTTCTTTTCACGCTCATAAAATTATTTGAAGAAAACGTTTGATGGGCGATAATTTATCACTTTTTCGGTCTTGTCAAACTATTCTATGAAAAAGGAACTAAGAGAGTTCTTTTTTAAGTGTTTTTCTAGACTCTATAATCATGAAAAACCTTCGAGTTTTCTATCTTTGGACTCGTTAAACAAACATCGACAGGCCCATACGGGACCAAACCACTCCTTATTAGGGTTCGTTAAATGTACTCCGAGGGACTCGTCCGAAGGATGAGCTTACATCAACAAGCATATGTTACCCTCCTCAAGCTTGCTTAAAAATAAAGAAGTACTCTCCAGAAATGGTGGGGGAAAATTTGGGAAAGGAATGTGTCTCTGTATCTGTATTAATGGCAGTAAGCATCGCCCTTGAACATGGCACCCCTCTTCGTCATGTTGAATCTAGGTTGGGTAATCCGTTTGTCTCTTGTCTGACCTTCTGCAAGTTCATATCTCAGGTCGTCTTTGAGTCAATATTGCCAAGATCATTTTCGTGTCATTCATATTTAATAGAGAAGTTCAACTGAAACCTTCTCTCGAGTCAGCCATCTGCAATTGTCCATTCTTACCATGTCGGCGTTCCCTGTGTCAGTCCCAAGTCACATATGTATTTTTCTCTACCCTAAATCTATTACTTATTTCATGTCATTGATGGGGGAATACATCAAGGCCCTCTTGTGACGAGCCTTTTCCTGTCGACTTCAGCTAATTATCCAGGAAAAGGGCTTAGAAATTATTTAGTACCTTAGAGCTTGCATGCCTCAATGGAAGGTTCTTCGCTTTCAACAGTGGATCTACATCATTGGAGAGATTCTATCAAGTGTTCGACTTCAATTCATTCATTCACACTTGTTGGATTGTACTGGGGTACCTTGGGAGTCATTGATATCAATGGTGATTTCCCTCGCACTTGTTAACAATTTTTGTTAATGACTGGTAATCAAGTGGTTTCTATTCATGTTCAACTTCAACATTTGTAATCGCGTGACTAGAATCGTACTAACGGATGATGGATTGAAGACCCTGGACTTCATCATTTTTGGTCCAGGTTGCGAAGGAGTATCTATGATTTGTTTTGACACATAGATCCACTTTGTATGTTTTGTGGCTATGTTCATATTTGAATTTTTCATGCATTTATCCACAGTGTATTCCCAGTGGCTATGCAGAATCTTGTTGACATGGATCCATGTTGTATAATTGGTGGCCATGGCCTACATTTATGATTTCAATCATTTATGGTCTGGATATGGGAATTCCTACTTCAGACATGATATGGTATTGTACGGATGCTTGATTGTTTGCAGGTTCCTGATTGGTGTGCCCCTAGTTCTTGACACATACATGCTTATTTTACAAAGTATTTCGGCTATCTCGAGTTCCAGTCTCATACTTTGGGGGGCATTCTGTTACACATTATTTTGGTCACCCTGATGATGATTACACAAAGGTGTTTTTCAGGTTTCCAATATAATCTTTTGCCTGAGAAAAGAAACCTCTTTCCACCCTTGCAAGATGCATTTTTGAAAGGCCTCCGCGAGTGAATCCATTTACACAGTGCGAAAATCCATAATTTTTGCATGTTGTACTATAGCCAGTCCGCAGGATTTTTGCAGGATAATATATAGGTGGGTCACGATAGTGCTTTAAAACTAAAAGAGGAAAGAAGTTCTAGCAACTTCTAGAAGTGGAATCTTCTGGAAATATGAAGTGGCGTCCGTATGGTTACGATCCTACTGACTTCTATAATTTGATGGGATCATCCTCATCTCTTTAACCACTTTAGCTTCTCCTATATAATGATAGGCTTCTCATGAAAAAGGTTAGAGGTACAAGCATGAAGAAGCATAGAGACTGAAGAGAGAAGAGACTGAAGACTGTGAAGAATCTTATTTCAAGTGATCCTTGAGGTCTCCATTCATCCATCAAGTTTTTGAGAGAAATCTTCATACAAAAGGTTAGAGAAAATGTATGTGTGTGTCAAAATGAAGGGCCATTGAAAGGGAACTTGTGACATCAAGGCAATTCAGTTGTATCTTCTACCTTTCATTAATATAATATGGTGGCACGTCTCTTTCCCATAAAATGATTGATATTTTATTACATGACTCCTTGATCACATGTTTAGGTTATCATTGAATTTCGTTGTTGTTGCTTTCACGTTGGTTGATTTGTGTTATTACAGATCTGATCTCATAGGAGAATTGGAGCAAAACAGGATCAACAAAGATATAAGGAAGCGATTCATAAGGTATGTTATCTATTCCTCCTTTAGTAATTAAATTCAATGATCACAATCTAGGGAAAGCGTATTGTTCCGTCTTGTTTTGTTCTAGATCTAGGTGGATGTAGGGGGATTATTTCATGTCTGCATCTACCGTTTTACCCGTTAACATGCATGAGATCTCCTTGAGAGATTTCACATGACAGACTACAAGTCTTCTCCGACTCCTTTCATATCAGGAGTCAAACTTGAGGATGGCGGGGAGACTCCATTGGTTGACAAAACACTGTACAAACAACTAGTGGGGATCTTGTTGTATCTCACATAATCCAAACCAAACCTATCATATGCAATTGGCGTATTTTCCAGGTTCATGCAGGAGCTACATGAGCTACATTGGAAGGTTTTGAAGCATATCCTTCGATACATACAGGGCACCATCACCTTTGGGATTCATTATGCAGCAAACTCTACATTAGATCTCATCGGGTTTATCCATTCTGACTAGGTTGGCGATAGCACTGATCACAAGTCCACATCTGGTTACTCACTTAGTATTGGTTTTGGGCCTATCTGTTGGTCGAGCAAGAAGCAATCTTCCATTTCTCAATCTTCAGTCGAGGCAAAGTATAGAGGGGTAATTAACATAACCATTCAGGCTATGTGGCTACAACATTTTTTCATCGAGTTGGGCATTCAGTTTTATCAGACAATCGTCATCTGGTGTGACAACCAGAGCACTCTGAAGTTCTGTAGAGATCCAGTTCAGAGGCAGTGGAAAAAGCACATAAATATCCACATGCACTACATCTGGGAATTAGTACATGAGGGGATAATCGACTTACATTTTTTTCCTTCAACAGAACAAACGACAAACATCTTCACTATGACCTTCACTGAGCAGAAGTTTCATTCTCTGTGAAGTCGTCTTGGAGTGAAGGACACAATTGCCTAGCAACTGTAGTTATTCTTTTTACATACATTGTACCTTTAGGGGGGGTTTCCCATGAGGTTTTCCCTCTTTCCTCACTTTATTTCAGTGTATCTTTTGTATTTGGGTACCTAACATGGCGTCGTTGTCGGGACCCATTCTTTATTTTCACCATAGTGATGTTCAGGGGGGGTGTTGGAGTTACTTCACACACACCTAGGATATCTTTTCCCTAGGGGTTTTCCTTGTTTATTAGTCATAATTAGTCATTATCTAGTCTCCTATATTTTAGGGGAGAATATTCCACCTGAAGAATATTTTCTTTCAGTTGACACTTCAGTTTGACTAGTTGAGTTGAGTTTAGATGTTGCATTGGTTTTGTCACCATGCAACATTGGGATCATCACCAGCTAATGTACACTTGCCTTGGGATAATCACCAAACTAGCTCATTACCCTTGATTCCATGATCTACTTCTCAATACTCTTTGTTCAGTCAGTTAACTAAAGACTAGTTGACTAGTTAACTCAGCTAGGTGGTAGTTCACTCCCATAATTGCCTGAGAGACTAGACTAGGTGGAATTTCACTCCCATAACTACTAGTGTGTGTCCAGATGATCCAGATTATTTTGAGAACGACATGAATATAGAAATATAACCGAGAAATAACAATGAAATACACAAAAATATAGAAGATAACACATAAATACAGTGAAACCCAACTTCTATTATTGAATAAGATAGAAAAACACTATAGAACACAAACTAGAAAAATGGGGTAGCTTATCTCTGAAAAGAAAGAGATATTGGCTACACTTCATTCACAAGAAGTTGTACATCACACTCCATTGCCTGCTTAAAGGGCCTCCTTCACCTCAATTATATATGAGAGAGTGAGAGGAGAACAATCCCCATGATGCATGTGGGATAAATTGGACTAAGTTTATAAAATGCCATAGGCATGTAAAATACTAGTACTTCCTGGGCGGTCACCCATCCTAGTACTACTCTAGCCCGAGCGTGCTTAACTGCTGAGTTCTAATGAGATCTGATGCATTAACGCTATGTTTTTGGCATGTACATAAAACCATTACATGATGTCTGTAATTACCAAATGAAGATGACATTACATTTCATTCCCCATCAAAAGGGTGAATGTCATGGTTTATCAAAACCACAGGCTCAAAATGGTGATTCAATAGGAAATGTGGATGGCCACCGAGATCCATCTGGATCACCAGATCACTCTAGACCACCACTATGGCACATTGTTTATCCTCTAGTGCACACTCAATGAGTTATACAAAGTATATCATGTGTAAATTATTCATTATTCATAACGGTTAATGAGAATTCTTTCATTCTTTCTTTCCTTCTTCTTATTTCTCAAATTATCTTTAAAAATGTGTGTATAATTGTTTATATAGATCCATTTTGCGCAAGTTCAACACATTTACATGAGGGACAAAGAATAAAAATTATGGAAAATTGTCATCCAAGGGTAGCGCGATGGAAAAGGGAAATCCATGAAGAGGAGCAAGAGGATTTGGTGGATTCAGTGAATGCACTTCATCTCCAGCTCAACAGTGTCTCATCCCAATTGAAAACCATGATGGATTTGCTCGTTGAATAGACACAAGGGCATCAATAGTTGCGCGATGAGGTAAAGGAAATTCACTTTGAAGTGGAGGAGTTGCGCTCTGGACCAGCTTCTCCATATCCATCTATCTCGGTTTCAAGCATCTTTGATGATGCTTTTTCTCTGGACCCCCCCAGACAAGTACTTGACTTGAAATCATCCCCTGATTCTCCAGAAGGTGCGTAGGAAGAACAAGATCATTCAGATGCCTAGATTTTATGTATTGTCTCATCATTTTGATTATAGGCATATTCTACCGACTATATAGTATAATTCATAGTAGTTATGCTATAGCGAAATGATATTTGGATACATCATATGTAAATGTTATTATGCTACAACCTGATTTTGAGTATGATACACAGGCTGAATTTTGGACACTATAAGACCTATTTGTGTGACTTTTATCATAAATTTTTGAATAAAATTCTCTCCCAATTTTATTAAAAATAAAACAATGGAGCAATATAACTTTTGGAAATTTTTCTCATAAACCCATCAAGTGATTCTAGAAATTCTACTCAAATTGAGGCATGTTCTCTTAAATACCCATATAAAGAACTTACATGGTTGTTTTCTAGAATCATTGGACATGAGTCCATGACCACTATTATGAGATATATTATATATGTTCTACACCACTCCATCCATGAAAATGGCATATTTGATTGGGCTTGCATCATTGCGAGTGAAGTTTCATTTTAGTTGGGAAATTTCTGGAAAAAAAAAAAGAAGTTTTACATGACATCTTATTTAGTTTATGTTATAGCCTATTGTCACATCTTTGAGTACTTACCCCGAGAAAGGAATGTAGATTTCAAAAAGGATCCAGTACAATTCAAGTATCCGACACTATGGAAGCATAAGGCTCCATACCATTTTAATGAGGTACAAAACATTTTCTTGTTCATCTTCAGAAGGTTAATTCATAGTCCCACCACGTCAAGATTGTCACTGGAAGTTGCAACCTTTATAGCAGGGAAAGGAATTTTTGAGACTTTGGATGATTTCAATTTTATTTGACTCTATGGTTTTCAAGGAAAACCTTATTTTCTACCTTTCTATGTTTCTAATAATTTTTTCACTATCGACAAATTTTGAGCACATTTATTCAATGAGAAAAGGAAAAACTAATTCATCCCACTACCTTGGAAAATTGGAGAGATTATTGTAACAATATCTCTCATTTGGATGAATTTTCTACTCTTTTTGATAATTTTAATTTAAGGGAAATTCATGAAATTCAGGTTTTTTACCCTAATGATCTCTTCATGGCACATATGTTTGCAACTTGTTATGGTTCATCATTTACCAAGTCTAATCAACTGAAGGAAGGATGGAATAACCAATACCCTTGAGGTTTTTCCTGAAAAACCCCATGATGATATTAATACTTTGGTCAGTACAAATTACCACTATAAACAATGGAGACAAAACACAAGAAGAAGAAACCATGGCTCACCAAGTTTCTCAGAAAAGTGATTCAACAAGACGAAAACCTCATGGAAATAGTCAAGAAAAAATCAAATATTCTACTGGAAACTCAAATGATGGAGAAGACAAAGAACCTTCCAAAATGGTTTTTGGCACAGGGGCAGACCCAGGGTTCAATTCTACAAGATCGCACCAACAAATTACTAACTACCAACCCTTTCAGAAACACCTGCAAAGCAGATGAAATCTCACCCGAGGTAGAGGCAGGGGTGGTTGCAAGACTCAGGTGTCTACAACCTTAGTTGGGACACAGATCTGTGATTATATAGCTTACTAGAGCACTTAGCACCATTATTTCCTCAAGATACATTCAATAACCACTTCTCTTATAAGACAGAGCTTCACAGCATTCACACTAATCTATAGTATTCAGGCACTTAGCAACAGTGAGCTAGATCAAATCCAGTAGATTAGCACTAAGCATCTTCATACAAATCAGATCTAACATTCATACACATCTAGGAGCACAAAGCATAAGCAGATATTCCTACAAATATCAAAGCACTTAGAAGAAGAAGAAGTAAACACATTGAATCAAAGCACAAAGCATCACACACAGATTTACATGGTTCACCCCCACCGTGGGGCTACGCCCACCAACTCTTCTTCTTTATTATCTCACTCAAGTAGTTACATCACAGAGCCTCAACAATCCTTACTCCGCACAGGACAAAATATCTATGCAACTTGCTAGATCCTTCTTCCTTTCACTTCAGCACAAAGCCTTTCAAAACCTCCTACAACAACTTGCACTTAGCTTTGCAAGCCTCTTACGATCATGCATAGAGAATTTACAATCCACATCTGATCACACAGATCTAATTACTATCACTAAGCCATCGACTCTCTTCTACCTTGCCTAGACATCTATTTATACATACAAAAGTGGGCCTAAGCATGGGTAATCCCACAGGCTGACATCCCTTTCCCATTACATTAACCCAAAACCCTAAAAACGGGCCCAAAAGTGGACCGAGATCTCGTGATCTCTGCTTCACCTGGAGATCCATCTCTGACAGGGTGTCAAGGTCCCAAAAATAGTCAAATATGACCAAGTGTTCCACAAAAATTTGTCAAGGGCCAACGGGCCCCCAACACTCACCTGTGACTCGTCCCGAGTCACTCAGGTCTGACCAATTCTGCTTCGAATTCCTCGAGCTTGGATCGAGCTACTTCGACCTTTTGTATTGCTACTACCTCTTTCTCGGTGAACTTCTGGATGAGTGCCTCATTTACCGACACTTCTAGGCATTGTTATGATATATTCACAACATGTTCAAGTTCTACCCCTTGAATTTCAACTTTAGTGAACAACTGGCATGCCTTTTCTTGCACTGGTTGAAGTCGTTGAGATACTTCCATTACTTTACTTTGAAGCGTGTGAATTTGTTGTTGGGCTGTGTGTAATCCTTTCGGTAGGTATGTAGTGACCAGAGTGTACTCAAAGTAATTAGGCACACTATCTATGTTGATCGCACCGCTCAAAGGTGGGATGTAAGCAAGTAGGATGGATGGAACCAACTTCGCGCTGGCTATGTCGTCTTTATGTTTGGTTCTTCTTTCTGCGTCAGCTCGGGATGTTTCTGCTTGAGCAATTGATAGGGAGGCTTGCACTCCTTTTGTCGATGAGGCCTATAAACCTGTAGACAATCCTCATTCTGACATGACTCTCTCGGCTTTGAGGCTAGCGAGTACCTCTCTTACAGATTCTTCAGTTGCGCTAAATTCATTGGACATATATGCTTAGGACCAATATCTCGGGCTCCCACAGTAACGTAGGTAGAAAGTAAGGGCAGAGTAATCACTGTTCACAATTTAGGTAATCTGCGGGCTCAAATTCACGATTTAGCAAAAGTGTCTTCCATGCATGGCACGATGGATTAAGTAAGTAACGTTGTAAAGGATTGTTTGCAATGGATATGGGGCTTCCTTAACTTTGATTTAGTCTGTTATGGTGTGGTCTAATGGTCTGGTGATGAGACATAATGCTTTTTGATCCGTTTGGAGCGGCAATCGAACGGATATATCGGCCTCCAACAACTATATTTCTTTGCCATGGCGAAGTGACCTATGTCGTTGTTCTGATATCCCGGCAAAGCTCCAATTTTGCAAAGTTTCCTTCAGAGAGGTCCCCTCTGTAACCCTCTGTAGTCTGTCGATCTGAGCTCTCTTTTTACTTAGCTTTCTAGCTTTCTTCCCTGTGAGCTTCGTCTCGATAGTTCTTGTCTCGTTCTGATTCTCATTTTCCTTGGGCATAGTCACTTCATGTTGCTGAGGTCCTTTCCCAAGACTCAGGAGAAATACTTCATCTATATTTAGTACAGATACTTCAATATTCTATGATTCCTTTAGTGCTCTTACAACTTTGATATCTGGGCTCCGGGTGTCGAATAACTTCGATTTGTTCTCCTATTCTTTGATCAACTGCGCGATCCTTCTGGTCATGAAATATTTTAGCTCTTGTCTTTGTTGTTGTAATACCTTTTCTTCTTCCTTCTTTCTGGCTTGATCTCTCTCAATCCAAGGTTTTCCAAGTAACATAGTGAACGAGGCACCGTCCTCAATAAACTTGATAATCTCAAAATCTTCCTCTATCGAAGTTCCATTGACTGTCATAGGTATTTGAGCGATTTTTCCACATAACATTATCAATTTTCCTCTGAATAGTCCTATTCCTCCCAGTGAAGGAATCATGGTGGGATTCCCTATAACTTCCCAAGTTCTTTCTGGCATGATGTTCACTTGTGTTTCTTCGTCAAGAATACAGTCAATGTCGAAGTCCCCTAGTCTTGCTTCAACTTGTTCCTTTTCTTTGAAGATCTCTGGTAATCGAACATCTTTATGTTCCTTCAGGGTTTCTTTCATTTGTATCAATAATTTCTCTGATTCTTTCTGGGGTTCTACTATTTATGGGGCTGTCCTAGGGTTTTCTTCATGCAGATTCATCTTTTCAAACTTAGCAATCATTCTAGGGCAATCCAATACTTCATGATCCAAATCTTTGCAATAGAGACAACTAGATTTTCTACCAAGGCATTCCTTAGCTATATGGCTTGGTTTTCTGCAACTGTAACATAGGGTCAATCCTCTCTTTCTCTTAAATGATCCCTAACTTCTTTTGTACTGTGCACCAAGATCATGATAGCTAGCCTGCAAAAAATTCTTTCTAGGATCCTACATCCATTTGTTAGTCCAAACATTCTTTCTATGCATAGGTATAACATATCTATCATTATGCTTATCAGATTTATTCATATCAAACTTTCTTTCATCTATCAAAGCCCTAGTTTTCAAGCTAGGACAAAATCTATCAAACATACCTAGATCCATACTCTAGAAACAAAAAATTTCACTTATCTTACTTCTACAGAGCACAAAGCTTCCAGATCTAAGAAATTTTAATTATTCTTACCTTTATTAGAGCACAAGGCTTACAGATCTTACCTCTTTTCTGCAGATCTGACCTCTTTCTTTCAGAAATTTCCACTTTTTACTTTTCTCAAGGCACAGAGCATTCAGATATCACTTCTTTTCTTCAAATATGATCTTCCTTTCTTTAGATATGTCCTTATTTCTGGCACAAAGCTTCACAGTTTGAGTAAAAAGCTACACACTAAGGAAATAGATCTACGTACAGAGCTTTCTTTCGCACAAAGTTTCTTCTTCCTCAGTTCCCAGCAATCACAGTTTTAGGTCCCGGCAACAGAACCATTTGTTGGCACAGGGGAAGACCCAGGGTTCAACGCTATAAGAGCACACCAACAAATACCTAACTACTGGCCCTTTCGGCAACACCTACGAAGCAGATGAAGTCTCACCCGAGGTAGAGGTAGGGGTGGTTGCAAGACTCAGGTGTCTGCAACCTTAGCTGGGACATAGATATGTGATTATACATCTTACTAGAGCACTTAGCACCATTAGTTCCTCAATATACATTTAATAACCACTTCACTTATAAGACAGAGCTTCGCAACATTCACACTAATCTATAGTATTCAAGCACTTAGCAACAGTAAGCTAGATCAAATCTAGTAGATTAGCACTAAGCATCTTCATACATATCAGATCTAACATTCATACACATCGAGGAGCACAAAGCATAAGCAGATCTTCCTACAAATATCAAAGCACTTAGCAGAAGAAGAAGTAAACACATTGAATCAAAGCAAAAAGCATCACACATAGATTTACGTGGTTCACCCCCACCCTGGGGCTACAGTCACCAACTCTTTTTCTTTATTATCTCAATCAAGTAGTTACAGCACAGAGCCTCAACAATCCTTACTCCGCAAAGGACATAAGATCTGCACAACTCGCTAGATCCTTCTTCCTTGCACTTCAGCACAACGCCTTTCACAACCTCCTACAACAACTTTCACTTAGCTCTGCAAGCCTCTTACGATCATGCACATAGAATTTACAATCCACATCCAATCACACAGATCTAATTACTAGCATTAAGCCATCGACTCTCTTATACCTTTCCTAGACATCTATTTATACATACAAAAGTGGGACTAAGCATGGGTAAACCCACAGGCCGACATCCCTTTCCCATTACATTAACCTAAAACCCTAAAAAGGGGCCCAAAAGTGGAGCGAGATCTCATGATCTCTGATTCACCTAGCGCTCCATCTTTGACAGGGTGTCGAGGTCCCAAAAATGATCAAATATGACCAAGTGTTCCGCAAAACTTGGACAAGGGCCAACAAGGGTTATTGAAAAATTGCACACATCCCCTATGTGTAAAAAGAAAAAGAGAAATAATTCAAAAATCAGTTCAGGAAGTACTTGAATATGAACTTAGTCCTAAGGATATGGAAGTTGATGTTGTACTAGAAGAGCCTAATTTGTTTGAGAAAATATTGATTGAGAGTAGAACAATAAAAAAATAATCGGCTTCTCAAGTATTGTTTGAAGAAGATTTTTTCACCTTACACCACATGGCCTTCAATAAAAGTTCACAGAAATTATTAATTGAAAAAGTTAATTTGAAGAATAAGAAAATTTATGAAAAAATGGATTTCGGAAATTAATTTTCAAGGAGTAATACCTTCAAAGTTCGTGGAATTTCATGAAGCTACATGAGAATATTTAAAATATTTAGTTGATGAAACAAAAAAGAAAAACCTAATCTTGAAGAAAAAGGTGAAAGAATTGGAGGATGCTTTATTGCCAAGGCCCCTATTTGTTGAGCCATTTTTTTCCATGCAACCATTTAACAGTCTAGAAGATATACCAAAGTCAAACTCGAGATTAAAAGGTGACTCAATCCTATTGACAACTATTAGAAAGTACATTGGAGATAATATCCAAAAGAGAATTGCCTCAATCTTTGAAGTTTGGGAACTAGAAACTAGTTAATCTACTCTCTTGACAAGGGTTATACATTTAGAAGAGTATCTCCAAAAAAATTAGGAAAATGATGAGAATTTATACAAAGAAGTTGTTGGTACATTTTCAACAAATATTTTAAGTTTGAATGATGTTCATATAAGGGAACACAATCTTCCTTCTAAATATCGAAGAAAACAAATAAATGCATGTTAGCTAAAGAGGATTAAGTGTTTGCGAGAAATCTTCGTTGAATGTGACATATTAAATTCAAAAAGAGGTTATTTATTCCAAAATCTTGTTGATTTAACCAAAGAGTTGGAGGGCCCACACTTGATCATGGACTCAATACTGCTTTCAAGAGACAAATTACATTAACAATTGGATGCCCTTAAAATTCCATGGCCAAGTGAATTTAATGAATTAAATGAATATTTAGAGGAAGAAATGGAGACGTGGTTGATTCGATAAGTGAATAAAAATGAAGACATTGAAGATACACTTCACCTACTGAGCTTTGATTTTAAATATTTTGAAAATGAATTGTTCGACACCAAGACCAAACAAGAAATAATGGTTGATCCTATGTGGGAGTACATTGAACATTGGTTAAATAATGCCTTGGTAAAGATAATTGAAACATATCAACAAGAAGCAATTAATATCGTTAAAGCACCTCCAACCCAACATCCTATAAAGGAGACTTAGACAAGAAAATAATGGCCCATTTTTTCCATTGTATTAAGTCAAGTAATCATCTTGTTAAGACTTTACTTTTCTTCTTGGTTAGTAGTCATCCAACTTTTTATTGTCATTATTTGTAAAAACCAAAGGTCGATTCCTAATTCTGCCTTCTTTGTTTATTCTAGGTCTTTTTTCTTTTATTTGGTCCATGGGATCCCCATCCTAGTCCATTTAGGATGAATGCATTTATTTTTCTAAATATTACATATATTTTTAAAAAAAATTGTATATTTTTTAGGCTCCCTAGAGAACTATTTAGGGCAATGTATGTATAGTGATTTTTCTGACTTTGAGTTTAAAGCGTGAGATTTCAAGAGTGTGCCTATCAAAACCCTTTTGAATTTTAATTGCAAAATCATGTTAAGTTCTTTGAAAGTGTGGTCATTCTTTCTTATTATGTTCAATGATATGTTATGATTTGGCTATGCTATGATGGAAATGGAGTTCTCTAAATATTTATCATCTTAATTGTTTAAAGTCTTGTACAATATTGTGAATATTTCCTTCTGAATATGTTTGGTCCTTTCTCAAGAATTATTCATGTATGAATATTTATTTCTATAAAAACTCTATCCTTTTATAGCCTTCCATACAATTTTTGTATTCTAATTAAAGAGGATTACCACCTCTCTAAAAATGCGGGAGGATTCGTCCTTGTGATGTTATTTTAAGGCCTTGAACAATCTTTAAGATCAACAAGCCTAATATAAATTGTGTGTCCTCCATGAGACTCGGGGGTGGAAAATAAGGTTGTGATATATGCCCCCTAATGTGTGAGGTCGGGAGAGGAACAAATGGTTGAAACACATTACTACAATCTTCACCAATGTGAGGCAACGTGAGGAGAGAGCAAGGAGTACATGCAATCAGAAACCAAGTGTGTGTGTGTGTGTGTGTGTGTGTGTGTGTGTAATTCCTAAGGTAGGCATACCCATGCTTAGAAGGGAAACAAAGCATGGCCACCAACACAATACATTGCATATCCATGAAGTGAAATGAAAGTTCATGGTCACGAAAGAATACACGGTGGATCCATGTCATTAATAATATCATAGCCAAGAGATAATACTATTTGGATCTATGTCACAGTATATATATTAGGAATACATTGAGCACTAAGGAGAGTTCCCCTGAAGTCTTCAAAATACCCAAACAGTAGTGATATATTCCATCACAACTTGGGAAGGGTGATATGAAGGAATGATATGGCCCCAAACCCCAATGGTACAATTCTATATAATGTGAATAGATGAGATGATGTTGATCATGGTAGAAACCATCCGATTACCGGTCATTAATGTATATCATTAACAGATGAGAGGGGAACCACCAATAATGAAAATGGACCCCAAGGTACCTAGTACAATCCAGCAAGTGTGAATAGAGAATATGATGTTGAAAACTTGTATAATCAATTGATCATGAGTCAATGAAGTAAACCAATTTTCAATCACAAGGAAGCCTACCAATGAGGACCATAAGCTCCAAGGTACTATTTGGTTTCTAAATCCCTTTCCTAGACAATGCATTTAATTTGATAGGAATAGATCCAACGAAGGAGGTCATTAATGTATCCTGCATCAATCAACACAAATCATACACCTAGAGATGATATGAAGAGATAGTAATCACCAAGTACAACTGACACAAGGATGGTTGACTCGAAAGGTCAACAAGACAACAAATGGCCAACTCAGTCTTAACTTCCCTTGAACATATATCATGACATGATAAGGACTTGGAAGAAAGACTCAAGAACATGATTAATATAGTGCAACAATGAAGGAGGTAGTGAAGCACTCTCCATGATCACTGGAAGAGTAATCAGTTGGGGGAGTATATCTGACTCATATTGATGGTACAATTCCTAAGAAATCTATAACCCAATTGTAAGACAATGACTCAAACAGGTTCCATGTTCAAAGGAAACACGACTGACATTTCCATTTCATAAATATAGATCAATGGTAAAAACAAAACCCTCTTCTTCTTTTTTTGGTGTTTATGTGTCTCCTTCATGGTTTAACGAGTGTGAAATAGAGATAAAAGTGTGCTAAATAATTTCTTTTTCGTTAAGTTTGATGAGCCTGAAAAAGAGTTAAAAGTATACCCGTGAGGTGTCGTTTTCATGTCTTTTTATGAGTCTGAAAAAGAGGTAAAAGATTACTCGAAAGGGTGTCTTTTTCATGTCTTTTTATGAGTCCGAAAAAGAGGTAAAAGGGCACTTGAAAGGTGTCTTTTTCATGTTTTAATGAGCACAAAAAAGAGTTAAAAGTGAGCTCAGTTGGGGAGAAAAATTGGCTTAACATCATGCTTCGATGTTCCAAGAACATGGAACTAACCTAGGCAGAATGAATGCAACGGGGTACTAGCAGGTGAGGTCCACTCTTAGAAGTTGTTCTCTCCATGGGTAGATGGTTGCAAAATGGAGGCAAAATAATGCATGAGATAAGTGGTCAAGTGTTATGGAAATAAGAGGTAAGCGGGATTAAAGAAAACAGTAGCACAAAAATAGGTAGCATGGCATAAGCATCAAATACATACGCAACTGTAAAGAAACATAAAAATGTCGAGAACCCCCTTGGGATACTGTCAGAATAAAGATGAAGAGGGAAGAATGAAGCTCAACGTCAAGTCATGGTGAGGCTATAGGAGGGGTCCTGTGCCTACATAGAATCATAGCATGGGCACTAAATGACAATAAGGGTGCTAACTAGGGTGCCCATGAAGGGTAGGGACTATCGAACAAGTTACGACATGCAAAAAGGAGTGGCTAATGTTGCAACCTGACGGGACTGGACCTATGGCATGATATCAACTGTATGGGTGGATAATAATCCAAATAATGGATTTAGGGAAAAACCCATCTATATGCTAGTTCAAAATTCATACCTCAGGTTTAGTGGTAGTCACCATAATTGTGAAAAACTAGTTACTTTAACCTTGTCAACAAATCAAAACTAGATTCTAGCATCAAAATTGGACAAAAATCATATAAAAACCACCAAACAAATGCCAAAAATGAAATAAATCGAAGTCACTTACTTGGTATAAGTGTGAAAAGGGGATTTTGTCCACCCACATAAGTAAAAAAATAAACTGCCATAGTTAAAAAACCACCAGGATTTCCGCTAGGATCTAGAGCTTGCACTCCCCCCGGGAGAATAGTGTGGACTACTCGGTAAGACTTGTGGAAAGTATTTTTTGAATTTTCACTTTTATAATTTTTTTGTATTTCTAGCATATGTATTTTTTTGTGATGCAGTATAGTTGTTATAGCACAAAATTCCACACTTATGCTTTTGTGCCATGGCCTAACCCTTTCCTACTGCTTGATAGAATTTTTCCCCAAAGGACATCTCAAAATTACTTAAAAAACATTCCCTAAGAGCATAGTTGTGGGTTTCCCTAGTGCAACATGCATACATCCGTACGTTTCTATATTGCAACCCGCAGATGCCCTCAAGTTTTGTGAAAAATAAAACAATCTTGTGTTTTTGGGCGGGTTTTTCGGACTCATTTCCCAATGACCCTTGCACGTACTTAAGGGAATCCAACTCCCCAAACCTCTTTGGGATGGTATAAAACAATCATTGAGGGCTAAGGAGAGGTCAAGTCCTTTCATGAAAATTTATTCTGCCAGTGCCTAGCAAGCCTCCCTTCCCTATAATTCTTTGAGTAACACCCCCTCTAGTTTGTAAACTCCTTTTCCAACACTTCATTCTCAACTTATATGACTATAGAGTGTTTCCTTATCTCTATCTGAGTCATTGAAGCAATTTTTCTTTGGTTGATTTGATGCTTGAGGATTCTTGGAGGAACCCAGATAATTGGCTTCGAGACGATGTCAGAAGTAGGACAAGGTTGTAACTTTTCCTCTTACTGTTAAGAATGATTTTGTTTTCCTCATTGATGGTATTCATTATATGTTTATCTATATACTTACTTTGAATTTGACTTTTCTAACATTCATATTCTTTTGATAAGATAACTACCTTCGTAGTAGAACTTGTTATGTGTCTTTCTTGCATGTTGGTTCTAGAAGAATACCAGGATCTTTTCGATAGATCGGAGCTTGGGATCAACATCAAACAGGAGAATAAGGTGCTCTCCTTCTCTCTTCTTTATCCCTACCTACTCCTAATTAAGTAGTTATTTTCTTTAGTCTTTTTGTGTTTGTGTTTAAGGGGAGATATTTATATCTGCCATTTAATCTTGCTCTGTTGTGGTCCTAACCCAAGATCACAGGGGATAAAATCCCTTAATCAGAATTGGCAACTCCATTGGGGACACTCCTAATTAAGTAGTTATTTTCTTTAGTCTTTGTGTTTTTGTATTTGAGAGGAGATATTTATCTCTGCCATTCATTCTTTCTCTGTTGTGGTCCTGAACCAAGATCACAGAGGATAAAATCCGTTAATCAATAGCTAATCAAATGATTCTTCTGATAGATGTGGGACTAGAGAATCCAACAGAATGGGGTCGAGCTCACCGTAGGAGAAATGATGAAGACACTTCAGAGGAAGAGAGAGAGGGTGACTCTGAGGATCTCTGCAAGATGCGGATAAATTTAGAGGGATTAACTATGGGACTACCCCCCATGTGGATGGACAATATTCCATCACATCTATAGTGCCACACAGTAGGAGTGTCTCACCCTTTCCTCTATATCCTTAGGAAATTAGTGTCCCAAGTCGTAGTATGTTACAATGAGACACATCGAGGGGAAGACTAGAGGACAATCTCCCCATTTTTGTATTGTGATATGTACACTTATCCAGTTGGCATTTTTGGTATCAGCATGGGCCTTAGAGCCCCAATTTTGTATACTACACCATTTTTTATTAATGCTTAATTAATGTGACAAATGTCATTCTAACACGTAATTAGCTAATGAATTAGCCAATGTATTAGAAATATCTTGGAACATGATGATATGCAATAAAATTGAAGTAACATGAGATGTCAGACAAGATATGTGTGATTCAACTAAGATACCATGAGCTAGGAGTCCATCCTGACAACTGACCTACAAATGAACCTCAAAAAAAAATTCAGTGATGACACTATACTCCATAATGTTATTGGTTGTACGACCAAGGTAAATTCCCCCTAAAATCACCAATTCATCAATGGGCAAGAAAATCACCCAAGCAGTGGATGCAATATTCCAAGTATTATGGCTAGCACCGTCTGTGTAGCCCACATAGGAAAAGGTAGACGATGACATTAGAAAATCAAGCATAAATCATGGTAAGAAGAAAAATGAGGAAAACTACACGCATAAAAGGAAAAGCACACCACTCCAAAATGAAAAAAACACACTATGTACAAAGAATCATGTGGCCAAGTGGCCTAAGCATGATACTTTTTCATGTAGACCCCATTATGAGGCTCTAAAATGGGATTCCCATCATAGTCGAGTAACTCGTAGGCCCCTCTGCACAAGAAACATTTAACAATGTAAGGACCTTGCCAAAGGGGTTCAAACTTACCTACTCCTAAAGTGTCTTGATCCTAGCCATAGAACAACACCAAGTCACCCTCCAAGAAAACATGAGATTGGACGAACGTATCGTATTGGGATTTAACATGCTTCTTATGAGTCTAATTGGCCAACACAACATCACATCATTTTTTGTCTAGATGGACCAAGTACAAGAGATGCTCCTCCTCGATGGAGGTATTGGGAAAAAGTTCTATGACTAACCTCAAAGATGGGATTTTGCATTCAATGGGAAGGACATCCTCCATACCATAAATAAGTTGGAACTGTGTAAATCTAGTGGCAGTGTTGGTTGAGGTACGGTAAAACCATAATACTAAAAATAACATGAGATACCAATTACTCTTATGTGTCCCTAGCATCCTCTAGATTATGGTTTTCAGGACATAATTGATGGCTTCTACTTGGCCATTGGCTTGAGGATAATAGGGTGTTGAGTTCTCATGATGAAAACCCAACCCGGTAGCTAATCCGATCATCATATTGTTGTGAAAATGGGACCCATGGTCCATCACTGTCTTGGGAACACTGGACCTATAAACAATATGATTGAATATGAACAAAGCAGTGGTGGTACCATCATTAGAAAAGGTAGGCAAATCCTCGACCCACTTGGTAAAGTAGTCAACATAAAAAATGATGTAATCATGGTCATTAGTTGAGGTAAGCTTACATGTCATAAAATCAATCCCTCATTTGGTGAAAGGATTGAAAAACACCACAAAATGGAGCGAAGAAATATGGGAACGCATATTTTGGTTAAATATTTAACAAGGATGACACTTCTAGACAACATGCATACAATCTTTGAATATCGTAGGCCAAAAATTATTTGGCATGAAAAATATTATGGGCGGTGGACAACCTAGAGAGATGACCATCACATGCTCTAGAATGATACTCATTCAAAAATCTCCCAAGTTCCTCATGGACAAGGAAATGGCATAGAATCAAATCCACCCCTCGACGATAAAAGGTATCATCAATGATAAGGTAGTGTCTATATTGATGTCATATGCATCAACTTCCATCACGAGATACATGAGGATGAAAGTGTTAGATTTGTATATATAATAAAGCATTCATGTACCAAGGATCATATGAATTAATGAGGAATAAGAACTCATCCAGGAACGATTCACTAGCCACAGGTTCATCACTAACTTGGGGAAGATCAAACATTAACTTAGCGAAATCCAAGTATTTCTTGGACTTGGAAGAGACAAACTCTAGGTCAAACTCTCAGAGGATCACAATCCACTTCGATTGTTTTCCCCCAATGATCTGACGACTCAATATGTGCTACATTGGGTTGGAGTTGGAAATAATGATGGTCTTACACAAGAGTATGTAATTTCATAATCTTTGGACAACATGCACAACTACCAAGGCCAACTTTTCAACGTGAGAATATCGAAGCTTGGGACTGGCAAGGCCTTTGATAAGATAGTAAATAACATTTTTCTTTTTGTACATCATCTTCTTGAAAATCACCATTCCAATGGTGGATTCAAATGTTGTGAGATAGAGCAAGAATTCCCGACCATATTCAGGAGGGGTCAATAAGGTATTTGATGTCAAGGCCTTATTCAAGGCATCAAATGATCATTGGGCATGGTCACCTTAAAGAAAAAACACACCTTTCTTAAATACACACATACAACCTTTAGTGATGTCAGCATAATTGACAATGAATATACACAAGAAGTTTCCTTTCCCTTGCAAACTTCACAGTTGGCTAATTGTACAAGGAAGAGGTAGATTGACAATCACTTCGATCTTCAAGGGATAAACCATGATCCCATACTTGGACACAATGAAACCTAGCAATCATATAGGCACCATGCAAAAGACACACTTATATGGGTTCAAACAGATATTATAGTATTAGCATCGAGTAAAAATAACCCTCAAATGACTAATATGATCTTCATGCTACTTAAAAAGAGAATCCAAATCATCTAAGTATGTTTCTACAATATGTTTGATGTCATCAAATGCATAAGACATGTCCCTCTGGAAAGTAGCCACAACAATTTTAAGACCAAATAGAAACTTTCGATAAGGAAAATTACCCCAAGAACAACTGAAGGCAGTATTTGTTGGAAATGTTGTTTTCATTGATGTCAAAGACAAGGGGAGCCTACAAATGTCTAAGATAAATATTACAAGCCTATAGATGTGCAAGACAAATATTTAAATATGGAGATTGTTGAAAGTATTACTTTTGGATATTTTATGGTTGGTTTGGATACCCTATCTTTGAAGGAATTTTTACCCTGCATACCTAGCTCAAATGAGAGCACAAGTTATATGGTTGGAAATATTATTCTGAGACCTTTCCAACAATGTATGGAATTCCCTCTAACTCCCTAAGAATGAGGAGATATGAATTTTTCCATCCAATAACTACACCAAAAAATTGAGGTCGACTCGGCGAGTCTTTACAGTGTGGCCCAGAAAGTGGGGACAAAATTAAAATAAATATAGGATAGATGTGTGCATTTGTAGTGTAACCAAGCAAGAGATAAATTCTAAGGTGCACATAAGTGATCTAAGGTCCACTAAAGGTGATGGGGTGTCTTTTTTGGATCTAAATGTGTGCAAGAGAAGTCTAAGGGATTTTCTTGGGGTGTTTCTTGTTCTCAAGGTGCGCTATAAGACTGTGATGTTTTCGTCACTGTGATGTTTCTGTCACTATGATGTTGTCATATTCACTATTTTGATGTTGTCATATTCTCTATTCCATCACCGTGATATTTCCATGTGCATTAATATTTGGTTTTGATGTTGTCGTCAGAGATTATATTCTAGAATGATGCTATGAGGCTGGATAGGGCATGAAGGTTATATATGACTAGGGTTTGAAGGATTGTCTATGGAATGTAGCATGCAATTGACACCAGAAGTACTCTGTGTATGAATATCTTGGATTGGTGTCTACACACATATTGTTGAGTTGGTGCTTAGTTAAGAAGATTGGTGTCTCTAGTAGGTTGGTGCGTACAATCTTTGTAATAGTAGGTTGGTGCCTACAAAAAATTATAAAGATATGTTTTATGGTTTTCTCCTGATTGGGTTTCCATGTAAAACTTTATGCATTATGAATTGAGTTTATATGTGATTATTGTTTCTCAACTAATGAATGATTGATGAATTGTTCAATAAAGTAAAAGGTGTCTTATATTGATCTGCCTCCTTTTAGTATAATCATAAGTTCATTAGTCTTGTGATGGTCTTCTGGTTTAATCTAGATCTAATTATAGCTAGAGAAACCATCCATGAATGATAATATTTCACTCCTAGAACACTCATCGATAATATAATCAATGAACAAGGTTGGATAATTATCTTTAGAACAAGCCTTGTTTAAATTCTGATAATCGACGCAGACCCTAATGTTGCTTTGTTTCTTGGCAACCAGAACGAGATTGGAGACCCATTTTGTTTATGGAACTAGATAGATAAATTGTGCATGAAGAATCATTTCCACATCTTCCTTGATTGTAGGAGCTTTCTTTGGGTTGAAAGGAAAAATGTTTTGCTAGACCATCTTGGCTCCATCATATGTTTTAATCTCATGTTTGAAAATATAGGGGTTAATGCCAGGTGTTGGTGTAGGCCTATTTTGAGAAAAGAAAGTCTATTTTTTGGCATAGATCTATTTTGGGAAAAAACTATTTTTGGAGTACGAGCCATAGGTGGTGGAAAAGTAGCATGCAGAAAAATAAGGAAAAGCAACATGCAGAAAAAGGAGGAAAAGTAGCACATGGAAGATGGAGGAAAAGTGGCATGGTGCACATGCAGGAAGACCTATCCATGCTAGGGTTAGGGTTTTTGAC
The DNA here is from genome assembly GCA_000966675.3 of Picea glauca. Lineage (NCBI taxonomy): Eukaryota > Viridiplantae > Streptophyta > Pinopsida > Pinales > Pinaceae > Picea > Picea glauca. The sequence continues at coordinate 185,134 of JZKD02S0806372.1, read as the reverse complement.
AAGAATGTAATGGTTGTAATCTAGTAGAGTAGTATAAATAAATACCTAGGAGGTCTAGGAGAGGTTGGTTATTGGTTGATTGTTGATCAATTGTTGTTATTGATCGATTAGTCAAGGATATATAGTGTTGGTCTGAGTAAACTAGTTTTTTAGGGTTAGATCACAGGTTGTGGAGCCTAGTGTGGTCTAGTCCACCTCACATAGGGTATTTACCCTCCTTTTTAATTGTAAACATAAATATGCAATGCACGCAATGCAAATTTTGTAGAAGAATGAATAAAAGAGCAGAAGAGACAGATCTTTGTGGACATATCCCCAGGGGGGTGAACCAAGGTAAATCCACTATGTTAATGTGTCTGGATCATTGTTTGGATGTTATCTTATGTATCAATTAAATAAAAAATGGTTAAATATGATTATAACATGCATGTGTAGTTTAATGATGAATGAATATCAGAAGTAAATGAATGAATACTAGTGTTAATGCATGAGGAAAAGGATCAAAATAAAGTCCCAATCCCTTCCTAGGCTGCAAACACATGAATATTGCAATTCCCCATAAATCTATCTCGGGTGAGACTGTGTTGTTCATTCTGTGCATAGCGTATCCTTCTAGTTACCAGGAGGGCTGATAGTTTTGAGGGTTTTGTTGGAAACCTATTGAGATCAGAACGTGGGTCAACCCAAGCTTCCAACAAATGGTTTTGTTGCCGACTAGAACTACATAGAATTGAGTGGAAGGGATCTGTTGAAGAAAAGAATGGAGAATGAAAGTATATAAGGGAATGTTCAAGCCATGTGATCCAATGAAGGAGGATATTGAAATATGGTTAAGGACAAAGGAACTCAAGTTTCCGTAGTAGGAAAAAAAAAACCCTAAATTTACACCACGCAAATATCTCAACAAATATGTTTTTAGTGACTTGCATGAAGTATTTTTCTATGAATTCCTACATATTTTGCAGGAGTGGTTATTAAGGTTTAAGGACAACCATTCTATGAATTGGATTAGACAGCTAGAGTGGCATTATTTGGAGATCGTGCAATTATAGCAAGTGAATAATAAATTTATGTGCATAGTAGAGTTTTTGTTAGACAATATTGTTACAGGGTTTATCACTGAATTTGCAGTTGATACTATGAAGTCATACACTATTGCAGAGTAAGATTTTCTGAAGGGGACCATAGGTAGGTACATCCGATCACTATAAACTTCTATTAAGATTTTATTGTATGACAAAGGTGTGATGACCATGGAATCAAACGACTAAACTTCCCTGTGTGAATGGGGGAAGGGGGGAGCAATGAGAGGAGTTTGAGATATGGACAGAGAGACGGATAAGGGGAATAAGAAGGAGGACATGGACCCAATCATGATGGATGAGGACCAGACAAAATAGATAATGGAAAAAAATTTAAGCACGCACAATGGTAGACCATACCAATATAAGATGAATAACAAAAAGAGGGCCATAAATGACAGAGAGGACTTGGCAAGCGATGAAGAAGAGGTAGAGGATCCTCAGGATGTCGAGCAGATTGAAGAAATCCTATGCACGACACATGAGAGGAAACAAAGAGATCCAAGGTTAGGAACGGAAGGCAGAATTCCAATCCATATCACAGTCAGTGTGGAACCTACACCCCCATGTGTGACTAATACACCTAAAAGAACACCAGATTTTAGACAACCAATTTTTAGTAGAGGAGGAACAACAGGTCAAGGGTCCAATAGTGGACAACCAACTAGAGGTACAAGTTCATGAAGTAACATTCAACTATCTACACCGCTCAGAGGCAGTAGTTCAACACAGTTCAAAATGAAAGGAGTAGATTCCACTGTCAGATCACCATAGTTTCGGGGTGAGGCATCAGAGGACCCTGAAAAGAATTTATTTATATGTGAAAAGATATAGGAAGAAAAGTAGGTCACAGACAAGGATAAAAAATTCACACAGTTAGATATAACACTCAAAGACCACGCGCTGGAATTGTACATGATCCTTGATGTAAACATTCCATGAGCACCAAATATTGTCACAGAGGATAAAACATTGTTGGTAAATGAATTTCAGAAGCCAAGATTAGAATACCAGTACATTAACGAAATGATTGATATCGGGGAGAAACTAGGTGAGTTTATCTGGGAGATTGATCAAAGGTTTAAACATATTAAAGGTAAGTTGAAGTATTCTATTATTGACATGCAACATAGGAAATTATTTGTGAACTCCTTATTACCACACTTGAAGTATCCTTTAAGATAGCAGAAGTTCCAAACTCATGCAGAGGCTCTGCAATAGCCCTACAGTTGGAATAAAACCAGTATCAATAGACAGATCCAGCAATAGAAGAGATGAAAGAGGATCTGAAGAATCTGACCTTTTAGTTGAATTAGAATAAGGGAAAAAATAAGAGACAAGTTGTTTGGTGTATGTTATGCAGGAAAGAAGGACACTATAAGAATGAATGCCCAACCTTTGCATAGTACATGGAAACAAGTGTGAGAAACCCCTTGCCAATAAGAGGACCATGGTGTGAAATTTGTAAGACACATGGGCATGATCCATATAATTGTCCAATGATGCAGAAGTATAGGACAGTGCCAAAGAGCTCTTACTGCATTTTTTTCAAATTAGTGGGTCATGATGACAAGGCATGTAGAACGCTCGAATTGATGATGGAAACAACTTCATACACCTAGAGGGTGCAAGCAGAGATGATGATAGGACAAGCTGCACCGCAATTCAATAATGGGAAACCACAATTCAATCCCACGCAATCATAGTACAACAACGCACAACCACAGTATAATCTTGCATAGTATAACCAGGTACCCCAATACAATGCACTACACAAAGATAGAGGTGGATTCAAAGGTGGAGGATGAGGTAGAGGAGAATTTGGATGGGGCAGAGGGACAATAGTCTTCCATAGCTGCCAACAAATAGGACATTATGAAAGACACTGTCCACTTCCACCTACGACATGCATGTATTGTCGTGCAACAGACCACGATATAGAGGACTACCCAACACTATTGGGAAAATTTCAGGAAAAAGGGAACCAGAACAATCAAAATTTCCAGTGGATTTCTGTCAAAGCCAGGAATGATGGAAAGAATATCAACATAGTTACTCGAGGAGGATCCATGGCAGGAGTTGATGCAACAAATCAGGATCCATCTCAACATCATTGGGTCAAGAATAATACTTAGCCATAGAAGCATTTTCACGCGTTGAAATAAAAGGAAACATTTAAGAAGGCCAGACAAGAGATTCTAAAAGAGAACATTGTGTCTACATCAATTTCTCATCAAACTCAGGATCCACCAATGTACAAGATGTCATATTCAATGGATCACACTAGGAAAGGATACCCTTTAGAGAAAGCAAGTAACATAAATACATTTCTGCAATCTTGTGTTAAATTATTGAATTATTCATCATCCATTAAGGTCTTACACAATTTACTAGAAATATGCAACACAGAAGTAGAAGGGAATTTAGAACAGAAGACAGTCAATCATCTCCATAGAAGAAGAATAACAAGTAGGGAATTCAGGTTAAATGCCAACATTGGGGATTTTAATATGGGAGATATCATACTTGATTTATGATCTAAAGTAAACATATTACCTAATAAAACATGGAAGTGTATGGGAGAACCCACATTAGGATATTCACTTGTCCAGTTGAAATTGGAAAATCAGCATAGAGTGTTACCAATTGGAAGACTTAAAGGTGTGAAAGTAGACTTGGATGGAGTGCACATTGTGGCAATTTTTGAAGTGATAGAGATAGTATATGGCATAACAACCTACCCATAATTACTTGGATTGGATTGTGCATTTGATAACCAGTATATGATCAACCTGAAGACAAGGAAAATGAATTTTGAATCAAGATAATATAGAGTGATTGCACCATTGGATCCTTCAAAAGGAGAAAGGTTTGTAGAGGCGACATGTTTGTGCTTGGAAGAAATAAATCAGTTATATCGGACCATCGCGTGAGAAGAAGATTATGTCAACCCAACTATAGATGGGGTGCTTTGTTGGAGGATTATTACATCATGTGCTTCAAACTCAAACACAGGTTTGGAGAACAGGAAACAAAGACTACATGAAGTATCCACAAGAATGTGTGCAAGAATAGACTACGCAATAAGGTGGATTGGTACAGAGGTCATGGAACCTCCCACTTTTCATGGTTTGAACGACTTAGAAGAATTCTTGACAAAGTATGAGGAGAAAATTTTGAAAAATTAGAGGTTGTTAGCCATGGACATTGCACTCAAGGAAACACCTATTAGATGGTCGGGTGCACACAAAGAAACAATTCAAGATTGGTATCAGTGTAAAAGGTTATTGCACAATATATTTGGCGTGTAATAGGGGAGAAATACATTACATAAGTATGATGGGTGAGGAATACCAGTTGAGAACCTAGAGAAATTCAAAACACAATGGAGGTTGACACCACCAAAATAATGGCCTCATTACTTAATTCGCACATTGGAATGGATACCAAGGAACGGGTACATAGACCATGAAATGCACAGAGGAACTACAAAATGGACAATGTTACAGCATAATTATGGTAACTTTCTCATTTGAGCATGAGAACTCCAATATTGATTCAGCCCTAAAGTTGATATAGGGAATGATATTTTTTGAGGAACCTGAGGTCTAAATTATAACAAAATATCAACAGTGGAATAGACAAACGGTCAAATATTTACTCTCATGCTATCATGTTGCAAAGGATGCACCAGATGAAGATGATTCATGCAACATTCTAATAACATATCTTGAAGGAGAGAGAGAGGTGGAAGGTCCATCTCTGGATTCAGAAGCATTTGTTGCACCAATTAAGGTCAAGAAAGTCAACATTGGGACAAAATAAAACCCTCAAATGGAAAGCATAGGACACTACTGGGATGAGCAAACACTGGAAAGGATAACATAGTTGTTGCATGAATACAATGACTTGTTTCCAACAACATTTATAGATATGAAAGGAATAACAAGTGAGCTAGGTGAGATGAAGATACCTCTAAAACCATATGCTAGACCTGTTAGACAGAGACCTTATAGGATGAATCCAGTGTATACGCAAAAAGTGAAAGTAGAACTTGACAAAATCTTAGAAGAAGGCATCATAGAGCCAGTAGAGGAATCTAAATGGATCAGTCCCATGGTGGTTCAGGAAAAGAAGAAAGGGGGAATAAGAATTTGTGTGGATCTAAGGAAATTAAATGATGCATGTTTACATGATCCTTTCCCTACTCCTTTCACAGATGAGGTGTTAGAAAATGTGGGAGGAAAAGAGGCATATTCCTTCACAGATGGATTCTCAGGTTACCATCATATTAAAATAGCTCCAAAAGACAGGCATAAGACCACATTTGCTATAGAATGGGGATTCTATCAGTATACAGTTATGCCCTTCGAGTTGAAGAATGCACCATCTATCTTTTCAAGGATGGTCATAGTTGCTTTTAAATATTTCATACATAAGTTTTTAGAAGTATATTTGGATGATTGGATTGTTTTTAGTTTGTTGAAATATCATGTGGAAGTTTTAAGACTAATGTTGGATAGATGTAGAAAATGTCATATTTCATTAAACATCAAGAAGTGTATTTTCAGCACACCTTTTGGGATATTGTTGGGACATATAGTGTGCAGACAGGGTTTACTCATTGAACCTACTAAGATTACTGTAATTGTGAACTTACCACCACCAAAGTCAGTGCATCATTTAAGAGCCACACTTGGAATTATAGCGTACTATAGGAATTTAATCAAGGAGTATGCACATATTACTATGCCGATGGAAAAACTTTTGAAGAAGGACACCAAATTTCAGTGGAACGAGAAATGTCAGCAGTGATTGGATACATTGAAGGAGAAGATGGTAACACCACCTATCTTAGTGTTTTTAGATTGGGAAAAGACATTTCATGTGCATGTAGATGCATCAACAATAGAACTTGGAGAAATTATGGTGCAATCAAGCGTAGGTGACTTAGATCATCCTATAGTTTTTACAAGCATGAACTTATCAGAATCCGAGCAGAATTACAACACCATAGAAAGAGAAGACCTGGCCATGGTGTATGCACTGCAGAAATTCAGACATTACTTATTGGACAAGCACTTTAAAATGTTCACATATCATTATGCCCTCAAATATCTAGTCAACAAGCCAATGCTGGGGGGGAGTATCTGTAGATGGCTATTGTTGTTCCAAGATTTTGATTTTGAAGTCATAGTCAAACCAAATAAGTTGAATGTAGGACTAGATCACTTGTCAGGGATAACCAATGGAGAAGAACCTACTAACTTAGAAGACAACTTTCTTGAGTGCACAATTATTTTCAGTACAGGTAGTTGATGATTACTTTGATGATATCATTGAATTCTTGAGTATAGGAGCTACGCCAACTGAGTTTAGTACCACACAGAAGAAAAATCTGGTAGTCAAAACTGTTGACTATCAACTAATTGTAGGTCAGTTATACAAGTTGGGCGTAAACAAAATTTTGAGAAGATGTGTATTGGAACATGAACGACCCATGGTTCTAGCAGAAGCTAATAAAGGTATAGATGGAAGACACTATGTAAGAAAATCTACCACACAGAAGGTATTGCGTGTAGATTTATGGTGGCCAATAGTTCATAAATATGCCAAAAAATATTGCCATAATTGTTGTGTATGTCAGAGAGTTGACAAACCTAGCAGGAGGGATAAGATGCCCCTAAGGCCCCAAGTAACTCTTCAAGTATTTGAAAAGTGGGAAATATATTTTGTAGGACCTATAAATCCATCATCAAGAAGGTTAGGAGAAAAGTATATAACTACTTTGACATAGTATCTAACCAGGTGCACAGAATCAACACCAGTCAAGGTTTGCAGCGTAGAGACAACAATGTACTTCTTATTTGAGCAGGTGATTACACGATTTGGATTTCCTAGGATTTTAATGAGTGACCAAGGAAACCATTTTATTAATAGTACCATCTAGGCTATGACCGAGGAACTTGAATTCTATCACTATAAGAGTACACCCTATCATCCTTAGGCAAATGGGACAATAGAAGATTTCAACAAGATTCTGGAGAATCCATTTAAAAAGATTTGCAATGTTAACAGATATGATTGGGATTTAAAAATTCCAGCAGTATTATGGGAATAAAGGATGATGTAGACCCCCACCCACTCTCTGGGGTCTGTGAGACCTCCCGGTCTAGGATCATTTGACTTCAAGAGTCGGATCATCTCGCAGGCTCCGTATGAGCCCTCAAAAACAATTACATAGGTCCTTTACCTTCCTTCTCAAATAAGCAATCCTCTTTTCGGTAATCCATGAGATTTGGTAAGTCCTACAAGGGACCATGGGCCAAAATTGTGGGTTAAAACTCAAGTCTTCAAAGAATTTGGGAATTGCAGCTCCGGGCTTCGAGGCTTTTCAAAACACCTCTACACAGGTCTCCCAGAGTGCCGGATTGGCGAATACATTGGGGTAATAATCCAACGGACTCCACACCCCAATAGATGGATGGTTCTAAGTTGATTCAGACTTTGGAAGTATTTGTATCCACACCACGTAACCTTTTGTGTCCTCTGAATGCCGAAGTGTCGAAGGGCCTCTCCTTCCTCCATGTGCCCCCTTCCTGATCAATGGTTGGGATGAGTTATGTTCTTCAGGACTTCAGGATATTCTTGAATATTCACCATAGTGCCTCCTTCCTACCAGAGGGATGGTATTCTGGAATCGATGATCCACTGACACGTGTCCACAGTGATCAATGTGAATATTTTCAAGGTCCTATCAAGCTACCAACTAGCTTTATATTTTACCTCAAGTTGGCCCTAAGTTTAAATTGTCAATGAAGGTATTGTTGTTGTTTTAGGACAGCCAATATTTCAGGAACTTCTTACTGATTTGTTACGGTTACATTCACAATTTTAGGTTCTCTAGAATGTAGTTTTAGTCACCAAGGGTTATCACATGCAAAGTAAAATAAATATAACACACCTAGATATCTTTACAACTTAAAATAAAGTAGATCTAAACTTTAACACACATGAAAATGTACACAGGTATTTTTGGTCAACATGATCCTGGATAAAACCCCCCCAGGGAAAACTAGTTTGGAATATATGTCTATATATGAGGAGAATAGATGTTGGAATACAACAAGTACAAAATATAGATGAACCTACTACAATAGCAGCTTGATCCAAGATGAAACACAAGTCCAAACAAAGTAGGTGCACCCTAGGATGATGCACCCCTCATAAATGCTTCTAAGACCATTGAATCTGTGTCAGATGCTAACTATGAGCTCTGAATGGAAAACCCCTCCACAATACTCTAATACTGAAGTGTATCCTCCCTCTGAAACTGATCCCACTGTAATCTAACAAGTATAATACCTCCCCACTGTTGATGCACCCTCCTCAACAAGTGCACCCTCCTCAACTGTGGAAGCTCCTTAGTAAATAAACAAGGCCCAAAGCCTGATGGCTCTCTCCATGAAAGGATGTGCCCAAGATAGCCTCACCTAATGCACCAAACCTCATCTCCAAAATCTCTCTCAAACTCTCCAAGTGAGCAAATGAGTGAATGAGCTCTCCTTTGCCCTTTGTGCCCCTCTTGAACCTCCATAAGGAAACCTAAATGATCAATGGATCAGATCATCCCATCTCCCATCTAATCAAAGGTTGAGATCTCTCCAAAATAATCTCACTCAAAAACCCACTTTGGGTTATGTTCCCTAAGTTCACATTATGTCTCTAATACACCCACAAAGTGAATTAATAGTAATTTTAGGCATAAATGACAAAATTTCACTTTTGACTTAAATATCCTAAGTCAAAGTGAAATTAGACATAAAGTACAAGGAACAAAGTACATAGTACCTCCAACATGTTTTTAGGAGCTCACAAACACACGGGGAACACCTCCCAAGGTACATAATCTCAACACAATGCTCTAGATGAGTTTCAGATTTTGGAACTTCAGGGGTTCTGACTCCTTCGCACTCCTCAACTAAAATCTTCTGAACTGACGAAGTCCGAAGGACTTCCACTGGAAACTCTTGTGATACTTCTCTATATCTAATGATCATGGTGGATATCAAATCTATCCGACCGGATTTTGACCATTCCACCTTCAAACCATGATAAAACTCGTTCTCTTGGGATATTTTTGCGCTAACTTTCATGAACTTGACCAAACGAGGTGATTCGAACCTTGACGCTTCCTACTTCACTTCTATGATAATTTTAAAGGCTTTAGACTTAGAATTTTTTCTAATTCCCTCCCGTGTACTTCTTTTGCTTGTTCACCTTGACACTTTGAAAGTTCTTGAGGAATTTTCATGCATTCCTTGCGTTCTCCAACCATAGACTCCTCAACACTTCGACTGAGTGTTGTCCCATTGGATGCCTTGCATGGGTTTGTTTCCAAAGTATTCTCTCCACTGAGAAACTGTGCACTCCTTGCACTCGCCTCCCTTAGAAAATTTTTGACACTTCCCTAAGTGTTGGCCCTGTGCACTCCTTGCATAGGTATTTCTCAGAGAACTTATACTCAATGAGTATACATGCACACCTTGCACTATCTCTGTAAAACTTTACTCTATCCCTTATGAGATTTTAATTTTGTCAACGACTCCAGCCTTCACACTCCTTGTGTGGGAACTGTGTGTTCCCTAACCAAATGATTCAAAAGAGGAACAACTGAAAATTATACAAATCTTAAAGATTCATTCACGGAAATATAAACACACATATAAAACATATTTAACACATATATAGAACTTCATTCAATCAATTATCTCAGAGATAAAACAAACCCAAGCATTGAATCAAATTTCCCTTCTCTTATATTCAAATAAAGAGTATATACACATAGTTCTTGCAATCTTCTTTTGGTCTACAACAAGAATACAATGAGCTTCAACAACTTCAACAACACTAGCTTCATCCCGACTCAACAACCTCTAAAATAGCATAAATTGCAATTTTTATACATGAATGGGCTTCTTGAGCCTTCTTTCCTGACTACCTACTACTATCACATCTAAATCAAGCATCATATTCCTAGGCTAGCTATGAATTTATGAGAATTTACAATATGGATAAGGATCTATGCTCAACATTTGTACAATCTCTCGATACATTAAAGAAATTGCAATCCTCTAGGATCCCCTGAAACAGCTTCAGCCTCCCAATCAGATTGGTGTATGGACAAGAAGGAGTGGTGTCATTAGAATTTTTGGTACCCAGTCTATGCGTAGCAACAATTACCAATATGATTGAAAGATACACAGTACAAGAAAGGCTAAGTCAACTAATGGAACTAGAAGAAGACATGATTCTAGAAAGATTACACCAAGAGGTGCAGAAAGCAAGGGACAAATCCTGGAATGACAGACACATCAAGAAGAATATCTTTAAGGAGGGAGATCTCATTCTTCTTTATGACAGGAAATGTTTGCAACATCCTGGTAAGTTCAGAATGCACTGGCTAGGGCCATATGAAGTGAAGTATGTCATAGATGGAGGATCTATGCAGTTAAAGGAATTAACAAGAGCAGAGATGCAAGGAATGGTGAACGGTAGTCGATTAAAACTGTATAGGGATAGTCGACCTACTAACTCTCAATAGTTGCAGCGTAGTAAGGAACAAAAACTGATGAAAAGACATCAAAAGTGGAAAAAAGAAGAAAAGGAGAAATAAAAACAGAAAAAGGAAGAAAAATCCAAAAATAAGTGATTAGGAGGAATAAGTGATTCAAGAATGATAGCACGTAGTAAGTAGTGCAATAAAAATTGGAGGATTGCACACAGGAAAATTGGACACGATGCAAATGCATGAAAATAGTGAAAATGCAGAAGAACATTAATGACCGGGTCTATAAAGAGGGAAAAGCACGGGCAAAGATCAACACTCAGCAATGTTTGGGCAAGGAAAGAATTGACAAGCGTGAGCTAGGATAAAGTGGGTGAAGAAGATTGCAATTAACCACTCAACACATAGCATGACACCTCCAAAGGTTGGCACCACAGGGTGATATGTTAGGGTTACGCGACAGGGCGGACGAAAAAAAATAATGCATGGCAGAGCCCAAGGAGGTCATAGAGTTGGAAGATGTCAGTACCTCGGAGAGAGAGTCACACAGACCAATGAGAGTAGAGGAGGAAACCTCCATGGCTACACGGGGTGAAAAGGGTTAGATCTCTAGAAATCTAAATGGAAATGCAAACCCTAACTCAGAAAAACATGTCAAGCCTTAGGAAAGGATGGAGCAACAATAGGAGCAGGGTGTAGAGGAGATGTTGGTCGAGGACATTACCAACTAGCCAGAAACTGATGGGGAAGAAGAGGACCAGACGAAAAAAGCGGTAGAAGGCCACCCATCTTTCGTCCAGAAGTGAAAGGTGTAAGATGTAGGTGAAATAACAATCCCCTACATCCTAGATGTTGTGGTCACTATGGAGGACATGCTCAGGAAAGTGCCCAAATTGAGATACTCGGAACATGACATTCGCGACACAGAAAAGTTTACAGACTTGGAAGAGGAGGCGTATTTGGCAGAAATAGTGGAGATAGGATCCCTAGGAAGACCCATCATGGAGCCCACGCAGTGGATAACATGGCTATACAATTATGGCATCATGAACCTCCTGGACATACCGCACTTTAGGCACAGTAAGAATGAGGGACTATGCGTCAAGCAGTAGTTGGCTAGGGTACATGGAGGAATTTTATGGATGGATATGCCAATTCATATTGATGTGGCATTGATTTCCAAAATTACTAGGTTTCCCACTATTGGCGCACAACTCGAGGAGTACTTAGAAAATAAAGCGAGCGAAAAAATTAATTTTTGAGATAGTCAACGCACAGTTTGGCACCAGCAGGGAAAACAAGGGTATCATCCTTAAAGATATCAACAATGACACAACGAGGTTTAGAAGCAAGCTAATGGCTTGCAAATTATTGAGGAAATGCAGGAAGGAAGAGGCCCCAACAGGACTCATAGCAGTTGCAGCACAGTGCGCAAAAGGGGTAATGTTTAGTTGGGCGCCTTACCTACTAAACAAATTCTTGATCGATTGCAGTGTCACACAAGACAATGGAACTTAGTTCCATTACTCCTGATCCTTGTCCTCATATATTTTGGTAGGGTGGAAGGAACTAAATTTCTCATCATTTTTCAATGGGACTGGGAAGTGCTACGCAACACGATATGAATCCCTCTGGAAAGCAAAGGATAATAAGAATCAACAAGAAAATAGCGCAGTGGTTTCCATGTTTTTAGAAGATGTGCAACAAAGAAGGGAAAATTTCTGGAGGATTCTTATTGAGGTGGTCCAGGAAAACGAAGGGATTGTCAGGCTTAAGGAATCCAAACATCACATGTGGATCCAAGCCACAAGGGACCCAAAAACAAATGGTTGGAGATGCAGTATTGCGTCTCAAGGGAAGAAGTCAATTGGATCATCAAAGACTAGCTTGTGCAATGGAAGGTACCAGTAGCAAAGAAATGAAACAAACCCAAGGAAAAAATATAAGCAAGCGCATTGACCAAGACAAATATCCCAGCTGACAACATTAGAAAGGTTGTTGAGCATGCTCAAGCATCACGAAGCAGTGCAAGAACGAAGAGGCCAAGGAAAAAAGAAATAGTGTCCAGGGCAGAAGTACAAGGCCAAGAAAATAATGGAGAATCCTACCAACCTAAAGAGGAGGAGGCACATAAGAATAAGACCAGGGTGCAATCCTCACAAATGAAGAGAATTGTGACGTAGGAGGAGGAATGCCAAAAGAAGATGAAATACCAGAAGAAACCTCCATTAATCACAATTACATCTGAAGAAGAACACTTCTTACACCTGACCAGGTTGGATGAAACACATCATGATGTTGCTCTCATTAACAAGATAAATCAAAAGCGAATCAAGAATCAATACGACAAATCCGTCCATCCTCGTACTTTTGTAGAAGGAGACCTAGTACTCGTTTACGACCAGGCTCATGATAAGTTAGGGACATGCAAGTTAGAACCTATGTGGCATGGTCCTTACATCATGAAACATGTTTTACATAGAGGCACCTACGAGCTAATCGACTACGATGGAATATCCCTAGGTGAGGCTCGAAACGGGCTTTACCTTAAGAAGTATTATGCATAGGACATCTAGCATGCGTGCTTTGTACACTATTGTATTTTTAGTTTGGTGTGTCTTTTTTTCTTGCATGAACGAGTTTTTCCTTAGTTGTTTATACTTTGTCTTGCATTTCTGTGCGCAGATGACATCTTCCTTTCCTATATTTGTCAATTTTTCAGATGGCGTTAGTCGATGCACCCAAAACATTGCTTCTGCAGCTTGGGTCATTTACCACTCTGACAAGTTGGTGAGTTTAGGAGGTATTTGCTTAGGATCGGCAACTAACAACATGGCAGAATATCATGTTGTCATCAGACTTTTAACCGAAGCCTCCTCCCTAGATGTTGGTTTTATCAACTCCCTTCTCAGGTTATCTAAGTTATCGACCCATTGTTCATGTCATTCGGGGTTCCAACAAAGCCTCTAACTATCAACCCTCCTAGTAAACCAGAAGGCAACGCAGTGCCCGGAAGGTATTGTGCAGTCTCACCCGAGATAGATATAGATGGTTGACTGTAAGACTCAGGTTTTTACAGTCTAGGACAGAGTAGGGGATAAAGGGTTTCTTGATTAAGGCCATGTTCTGTGAACTGTTACTATAATCTACTTGTTCCTAGGAATTGCATGCGTATAACTCAAAATATAAACAGATTCTAATGATGCATTTGGTTATTCATCAATCGTAATCATCTATTACTGAAAGAAGTTAAAGATATGCAGACATTCAACACATTACACATATATTACCGTGGTTCACCCCTCTTGGGCTACATCCACAAAGATTTGGCTCTTGTCTCTTTTATTATGGTAGTTCTTGATTTCCTTGCGCCGTGCTCTTACAGTTCTTCGCAAAAGTGGGTAAGATCTATGTGAGGCGAACTAGATCTCACCAGGCTCTACAGCCTGTGGTCTAATCCTCAGATCTACCTTCCCTCATATCTTTCTTGCTCAATAGCTTACAACACTCAATTCATACAACACAAAACCCTTCACGTATATCCAACAAAAATACTCGGAAAAATCACTCAATAACAATCGTAATCCTCACAAAGAAACTAACCTTAAAATCAACAACCCTATATGATACTTTCGTATCTATATTTATACATTTTGGGCTCTTCCACTACTTATAGAATATTACCAAAACCCTAACCCTTATTACGCTAGGTTTTTCTCCCATGTGCGTGTTGTTCTTCCTCCAGTTGTCTCTTTCCTCTATGCACACTTTCTTGCATTCGTGTGTGTTGATCTTTTGCCAGTTGTCACTTCTGTTTCCTGCATTCTTTCTTTCCCATGATCTTCCTTCTTTCCACTTCGGCCTGGTGCCAACAGGCCCCCAAAACTGACATGTGACTCGTCCCAAGTCACTTAATTGCGTTGTGCTTCCTCAATCTCCCTAGAGATTGTCTGGAACTTCTCCTGCAATTCTGCTACTTTTGTTAGTGCCTGCGCAGTTTTCTCCTTGATAATATCGACTGTTTGCGCTACTACTTCTTTGCTTATCAGTCCTGCACATTCTAGTTGAGTCTGTGTTGACTGTGTTCTAGCTTCTTCTTCCTGCTCCAGTACTGCTACTATCCGTTCCTGCAACGGTTCTATTTGAGCCTGACGCTCCTGTTTCTGTGTTTGTGCAGTGAGAAGTTTTTCCTGTAACTTCTTTAACTCTTGTGTCCCCTTGACCCATTCTAGAATTGGCATGGTTTTCTGTTGCTTCTTGAATTCTTGAATCGTTGCATTGATCCTTTCCTCCTCCTTATCCCATTGTTGGACCTGTGGGTCCTCTTCCAGCTTTCTCCAGAGTTGCACTGTTTTATCCAGCAAATCGGCTGCTATGATGACCTATTTTTCCATCTCCTGTAGTTACAGTATTGCTTCCTGCTTCCTCTTCTCCTATACTACTGGTGGAGTTGTTGGTCTGATATGTCCACAGAGAGTCTTGATCTCCTTCTGATATTGATCAATTGTCTGTGCATTATGATCGATCTTTTCTGCCACTGGGAGTTCACTTCCTTGCGTAGTAGTTGGAAGTTTCCCAAAAATGTCTTCCACTCTGAGTTCCAAATCATTTATGCATTCCTTCTCCTCCTGCGTTTCAAATTTTTCCTGTGCACAAACTATTTCCAGTGTTTCATGCTTCTTTGTTGCTTTTTGTAGCTCAACCAAGTTTTTATGTGCTCGAGACTGTATCTCATGGTCGACTCTAACCTGCAATTGATATAAGGCCTTTGCTGGCATCTGTGTTAGGACCAATTGGATCTGATCCAAATCCTTCAGTGGTGCCTATCCCATAATCTCATCCATTAGTAGCATGCTTGGCTTTATGTAAACTGTGGAATGTGGCTTCGGAAGAATCGAGTCATGTTTTCCTACCTCCATTCTTTATGTGGTTCGTGCACTCGATGGCTCTATGCCTCTACTGCTACTTGTAATCTATGCTTCTTCGAATTTCTTCAGGAGTTTCCCCATTTCTGCCAGCTCCTTTTGTAGTTTATCCCTATGGTGCACTGCATGATCAAAGTCCTCTATGAGGAAATACTGGACCATTCTGGCAATCATCTCGACATCATCCTCTATCATTGTGTATTCTGGTGGTGGTTGTTGTGCCTTTGGTTTCTTGTGCGCACCTGTTTCCTGTACCGTTGGTCTCTTAGTTCCCCTTGGTTCCTGTGTGATGGGGTTCATCACAATTTCCTATGCTCTCTCGGCTGGTTTATGTTGTTCATTGGTCGGCTGAGTGGTTTATGTTCTCCCCTTCTTGATCCCTAGCTGCTCTGAGCCACCCTCTATCTGAGTCGACTTGATTTGGCCCGTTCTTGGTTTCTTGGGTACTGGGACTTGTGGAGGATGTGTTTCCACCTGTGGAGCCCCTCCTTCTGCTGCTTGTCCCGGTACTACTCTGGGTATGGTTTGGATCTTCCATTCATCAGGCCACTCATGGATGATCATGTCGATGTCTCCCTCGGTGATGTAGTAGCGCATTTGTAGCCACTGTTTATGTGGGTCCTGTCTTGGTTGTATCCACATGGCTTGTCGCCTAGCCCATAAATTGGCGATGCCCCCATATCGCACGACAACCTCTGGTGTTATCCTCCATGCTCAGTTGATTGCTTCCTGCATTTCCCATAGGTAAGCTTCGAATACAATTCCATTTTCCTTCTTATGCTTGGCCAGTGGCGTAGATTTCAGGACGTGATATCTCACTCTTCCTGGTTGTGGTGTGGTACAGAAGGTGACATGGTCCAGTTCTTTCTATCCCATGAAAGCAATGAGAGTAATCATCCATGAGTAATGAAATTCTGTACCTGCTTCCTGCGTGTCTTTACAGTCTATTTGCAACAAGTTTGACAGATATGGTGCCTAGCTCATGATGGTGCCTTTTGCACACTAATATGCAACTGCGATGACTCATGTCAGTACTTCATCTTTACAACATTTTCTTAGCAATTTGCAGGCTAAGACCTTTGCTCCCAGTTGTGTCGCAACATCATTAATTCACTTGATTATAATGCCTCTTGTTCCCCTGTCGATGCCATATCTCTTCTTCATTTCTTCTGCCAATGATTTTTCCATGGACTTGTCGTCCAGTATCAGCGCGAGATCCATACCCCGAATGGGTAGTCCTGTAATTTGTGCAATAAGTTCAATAGTTATGGGGACGGGTTTTTCCATCCATACAACCCCTCCATGCATAACTGCTAACAATTTCTTTATGCATGTTGTTGCATATTGGTCTCTGTCAAAGTGGGGTATCTTCAACAATCCTAATATTCTGGTTCTATCCAGTCTGGCTGCCCACTTGTGTGGCTTAGTGATAGTTCCTCCGAGAGGGTTCATGGATATTGTCTCTGTAAAGACTTGTGGTGCAATCTCTTGATATTTTCTTTCATCCACTACTTCATGATAGAAAAACTTGATATTCTCGACGTGACCCAATAGCTGCAATTCCACCTATATTCCCTCTGGTGTGCGAGGTAGCACAATCTCTGCAGCTGGTTTCTTTTTAGGCGAGATCAGTAACTGAATCTTGTCTTCATGTTGTGTTGGCTGGTTCGAAGTTCCAGCAGCTTCAGGTTTCTCCTTCACCGTCCATTCTTCCCAAGCCTTGCCCATTTCACCAGTCGGCTTGGCCGAAAAAGAAAATTCAGGCATGGGTATTTGTGGAACATCTGGTTGGACTTCTACTTCCGAGTTCTGTGTGCTTCCATTTATTTCCATGGCTGCTTCGGCGTTTTCTGTTTGTCCTTCCTTATGGGTTCCTACTGCTTTATTCTAAGGATCCTGCATCGCTGCCATCATATCCTCTTTCATGGCTTCCTCTTGGGGCTGCAGGATCTCTTCCTGGATCAGTGTTGATTCGACTGAGATGTCCCCCAAGGACGATATTTCGTCAATATCAACAATCTCTGGTGGCTACTGCTCATTTTCTTCTCGTGTTCCTCATGACCTAGTTTGAACTCTAGTTGGTTTGACTGTCTGGCTTGGTTCTGCGGGCTTTGGTGGTGCCATACTGGTGTCTGTTAGACGTTTTCTTAGTTCGAATATCTCGGATAAGCTCTGCGATCTCACTCTGTGCGTTCGGGTTGCTATTTATCTTTCTTCGTTCTTATTTTGTGAATAGACTAACTGTTTTTGTGCTTGTGTGTTGTACGAGTGTGCCATGAAGCTTGTTGAGGACACCTCCTACCTTGTGCGATTAATGCACCATAAGTGTGGGTTCAATGCATCCGCAGCGGTTTCATACCTACCCTTATGGCTACTTTGTGGTCGCCAGTTGGCGCGTTTAGTGCGACATCCCATCTGTCCTTGCCTCGCTTTAATTTTGCCTCATGTTGTCCTGTCAGTGTGCTTTTGATGAATTTCCTTTTCCCACTTGTTTCCCTTTCTGATATGGTCATTGTCTTTTCCCTCACTGGTTTCATGTTTCGTATGCGGCTTGTCCGTCATGCCATGCGCTATTTTTAGGCTCTTTTTTTTTTTTTTTTAACTACGCGGTGGGTAGTCGACTATCCTTGTATAGATTTAGCCATCTCCCATTGATCATTCCTCTGAGTTCAACGTCTTCTATATCTTTCAACTGTACAAATCCTCCATCCATAATAGATTTTACCTCGTATGGTCCTAGCTAATGAATTCTCAGCTTCCCTGGGTGCTGCAACGCTTTACTATGTAGAGAAATACTACATCTCCTTCCTTGAACATCTTTCTCTTGATGTGGCGGTCGTGCCACGATTTGTCTCTCACTTTCTGTACTTGTTTATGGAATCCTACCAAGATTCAGTCTTCCTCCATTGACAGTAATTGATCCAGTCATTCCTGGACTGTGCCTCGTTCTGTCATTTGTGTGATAGCTGCTACACGCAGACTGGGTATTAGAAATTCTAACGACACTATTGCTTCTTCACCATAGACCAGTTTGAATGGTGTGTGACCTATCAACTTTTTGCATGCGGTTCTATACACCCATAGTACTGTTGGTACCTTGAGATCCAAATCATCCCTATTGATGTTACATATCTTTGTCGGGGCGTTCTCTAGAATTTTGTTGAAGGCTTCTACCGTGCCACTAGCCTGTGGGTGATACGGTGTGGTTTTTTGGTGATGAACTTCTAACTCTTCAAGCATCACTCGGATGGTGTTGTTGATGAAGTGCGTTCCTTGGTCGCTCATCAAAATTCTTGGGCACCCAATTCTAGTAATTACTTGTTCGGAAATAAAGTGGGAAGCTGTCTCTGCACTGCAATATTTTACTGGTGCGGCTTCCACCCATCTTGTTAAGTATTTCGTCACTGTGATAATATATCTTGCCCCTGTTCTCTTGGTGGCTGGGTTAATGGGTCCCACAAAGTCTATTTCCCATTTTTCGAATGTCTGAAGTGTCACTTGCAGTCGTAGTGGCATCTTGTCCCTTATGTTGGGTTTGTCGACCCGTTGATAGACATCACATTGCTGACAATATTTTTTCAAGTATCTATGTATCATTGGCCACCATAATCTTGCGCGTAGTACCTTTTGCGCAGTAGCTTTTCCTGCATAGTTACCTCTTGTTCTTCCTTTGTGGGCTTCTGTTAAAATTCTTGGTCGTTCGTGGTCTAGTACGTATCTTCAAAAGATGTTATCTATGCCTGTTTTGTATAGATGCCCTGCAATCAGCTGATAGTCGGCTTCACAGACTACCAGGTTCTTCTTCTGCGCAGTGGTATATCCTTACGGTTCAGTACTTGTGCTCAAGTGCTGGATGATCTCTGCGAAGTAATCTTTAGCAATCTGTACTGAGAAGAGTTGTGCATCTGGAAAGTTGTCTTCCAAATTCGTTGGTTCCTCCCCATTTGTGACCCTCGATAGGTGGTCAGGCCCTGCATTCAGTTTTCCTGGTTTGACTATTACCTCGAAGTCAAATTATTCAAATAGCAGTAACCATCGACAGATTCTCCCCCCCAACATTGGTTTGTTAACTAGGTATTTCAGGGCTGATTGATCTGTAAACATCTTAAAGTGTTTTCCCAATAGGTAATGTCTATATTTCTGTAGTGCGTAAATCATAGCTAAGCCTTCTCTTTCTGTCGTGTTATAATTCTTTTATGAGTCTGATAATTTCTTGCTTGCGAACGCTATCGGGTGATCCAAGTCTCATGTTCCTGGTTGCGCTAAAATAGCTCCAAGTGCTATTGTTGATGAATCTACATGTACATGGAATGTCTTCTCCCAGTCTGGAAATACCAATATTGGTGCAGTGACCATATTTTCCTTCAGGGTATCCAGACCGTGTTGGCACTCACCGTTCCATTGATACTTGGTATCCTTCCTTAATATTTTTTCCATAGGTGTTGTAATCTGCATGTATCCTTTGATGAATTTCCTGTAGTATCATGGATGTCCTAATGTTTCTCTTAGTTGGCAAACTGTTTTTGGTGTTGGTAGGTGAACAATGACTACGATTTTGGCTAGATCCACTAGTAAACCCTGTTTGCATACTATGTGTCCCAGTAGTATCCCAAATGGTGTTCCAAATATGAATTTCTTGATATTCAGTGATATATGTCACTGTCTGCATCGTTCTAACATCAGGCGTAAAACTTCCACATGGGTTTTTAACAGGCTATAAACTGTCCAATAATCTAGGTGTACTTCAAGAAATTGGTGGATGAATTCCTTAAACGATGCGATGACCACTCTGGAGAATATCGCAGATGCATTCTTTAGTCTAAACTGCATGACTATGTACTGATAAGATCCCCATTCTGTCGCAAATGTGGTCTTGTGCTATCTTAATCTGATGATATCTTGAGAATCCATTGGCGAATGAATAGGCTTCGTGTCCTCCTACATCCTCGAGTACTTCGTCCATGAATGGTGTGGGTAATGGGTCGTGTAAGCATGCATCGTTCAACTTCCTCAAGTCGACACATATCCTGATCCCTCTTCCGTGTTTCTTGTCCTGTACTACCATTGGTCTTATCCATTCTGATTCTTCAACTGGTTAGATGATGTCGGCCTCGAGCATCATGTCAATATCGTCCTTAACTTTTTTTTTGTAGATGGGGTTCAGTCTATATGGCCGTTGTTTGATGGGTCTCGCATTAGTTCTAAGTGGTATCTTCATTTCTCCTAATTCTCCGGCTATTCCTTTCATCTCTGTAAAGGTTGTGGGAAAAAGATCGATGTATTCGCACAACAATTTTGTGATGCTTTCTAGTGTCTGTTCATCCCAGTAATCTCCAATGTTGGCCATTTTGGGCTACTCGGTGGTCCCTATGTTAACATTCTTGATATTGATTGGCACATATATGACCTCTGATTCTAAGGGTGGTCCTTCCACATCTCTCTCACCTTCGACTTCTTCGATCTGAATATCGCGCGGATCATCTTCATCCAGTGCTTCCTCCTGTACATGGTAGCATGACAGCAGTTCCTTGACTGTCTTCTTATTCCACTGTTGTACCTTTGTGATAACTTCCACTTCTGATTTTGTAATGAATATGACATCTCTGATCTGTTTCAGGGCCGTGTCTATGTTGGGGTTCTCATTCTCGAATGAGAAAGTGACTGTAAAGTTCTATTGGAGTGTCGC
Source organism: Picea glauca (assembly GCA_000966675.3). NCBI lineage: Eukaryota > Viridiplantae > Streptophyta > Pinopsida > Pinales > Pinaceae > Picea > Picea glauca. The sequence continues at coordinate 163,873 of JZKD02S0806372.1, read as the reverse complement.
CCATGTCTTGGTTCCTTTTCACATTTCCTGGTCTATATACCAATTCGCTGGTATGCCTTATAAAGTATGAATGAAGTGGTGAGACCATTATTCTGGTGGTGTCATTTTCCATAGTTTTTTACATGCCTCCAAGTGTTCTGTTGGTATTCCTAGTCCATCATATTTTTGTCGGTTGTTCCATATGTGTTCTACGCCGAACCTTATGTGCAGTAATCGTTTGCATTGGTACCAATCTGTGATAGTCTCTTTGTGCGCACCCCACCATCTTGCGGGTGTATCCTTTAGTGTTAAATCTAGTGCTAATAGTCTCTGGTTCTCTAATACTTCATCTTCGTATTGTGTCAAGAAAGTTTCCAAATCATTTAGCCCGTGAAAACTGGGTGGTTCTCTGATTTCTATGCCAAGTCATCTTACTGTGCGGTCTATTCTTGCACACCTTCTTGTGGATACTTCGTGTAGTCTTTGTTGCCAGTTTTCTAACCCAGTGTCTGAGTTTGTTGTGCATGAAGTAATGCTCCACCAACTAAGTACCCCGTCTGCAGTTGGGTTTATATAGTCTGCATCGCGCACAGTTTTTCTGTACAACTGGCCGATTTCATCTAGATCTATACAAGTGGGTTCTATGAACCTCTCGCCTTCTAATTGGTCGAGTGGGGCTATAACCATGTAGTCTCTTGAATGAAATGTCATTTTTCTAGTTTTCAAGTTAATTATGGCCTGGTTGTCTAACGCCCAATCCAAACCAAGTAACGTTGGGTAAGGTGTTGTACCATCTATTATTTCAATGACTTCAAAGTCTGCCTTAGTGACCATGCCATCCAAATCTATGGTCACTCCTTTCAGTCTACCTATTGGTAGGAATCTATGTTGATTTGCTAGTTTTAATTGAACAGTTGAGTATTCCATTGTAGGTTCTCCCATGCATTTCCATGTGGTTTTTGGTAGTACGTTCACCTCAGATCCTAGATCTAGTATAATATCTCCCATGTTGAAATCCCCAATGTTAGCATTGATTCTAAATTCTCTACTTGTTCTTCTTCTTGTGTGTAGGTGGTTGACAGTTTTCAATTATGGCTTTTGTTCCGTCTCGCTGCTACATTTCTCTAGGATTTTTTGCAATACTTTGATAGATGAAGGATCACTTAACATTTTGATGCATGATTGAAAAAATTCTTTGATAGTACTTACTTGTTCCTTAGGTTGTATTCTGTTGTGATGGTGGCATTTCATATTCTAGATCTTCCTTGTTCTATTGTGCAGTCAGCGCTATGTCCTCCTTCTGGAATTCTTATTGGGCTTTTCTAAAGATCTCCTTTTCCTTTTGCGCGTTGAACTTCTTCTTGGGGTTAGGGTTCTTCTTTACCCATTGGTTCTGCACTGGGTCCTATCAAACTGTATCGTTTCCTGTTTCCGTTCTTCCTCGAGTGACTATGTTAATGTTTCATCTGTCAGCCCTTGCTTCGGCTGAAATCTACTGAACATTCTTGTTATTTTGGTTCCTTTTTTCCTGGATATTTACGAGTAGTGTCGGACATTCCTCTGTATCATGGTCTGAAGCATGACAATACATACAGGTCGTTGGTGGTAGTGGGCATTCCCGTGCATAATGTCCTGGTTGCTGGAAATTGTGACATGTGACTGGTCCTCTCCCATGTCTAAAACCTCCTCTGACTCGTCCTGTTCCTCTATAGGTTGCACGATCACCTCATGGCGCATTATATTGTGGTCCCTGATTATACTGCGTGGTATTGTACTGGGGTTGTGCTGGGTTGTACTGTGATTGCGTGTTATTATAAGGTTGTTACACAGTATTATATTGTTGTTGCACAGTGTTGTATGGTGTTGGGGCTTGAGTGAACTGTGGTGCTACCTGTCCAGTCATCATTTCTGCTTGTACCCTGTATGCGTCTGAGGTTCTTTCCCACATCAAATCCATAGTTCTGCAATATTTGTCATCATGACCGACTGACTTGCAAAAGGTGCAATATGAGTTCGTTGGGACTGTTTGGTATTTTTGCATCATTGTGCAATGGTAAGGGTCGTGACCCGGTTTCTTGTATATTTCACACCATAATCCCTTGTGTGGTAGAGGGTTTGGCATCCTTGTTTCCATATATTGCACGAATGTCGAACATTCATTTTTGTGGTGTCCTTTTGTCCTACATGTGGTACACCAAACGGCTTCTCATTTTTCCTTGTTCTTATTCTGGTTCAGCTGAAATGTTAAGTTCTTCAGATCCTCTTTCATTTCTTCGATAGCTGGGTCCATCTGTTGGTACTGATTCTCTTCCAATTGCAAGGCTACCTGCAGGGCCTCTACTTGTGTCTAAAACTTCTGTTGTCGTAGTGGATATTTTAAGTGTGGCAGTAGTGAGTTGACAAACAGGTGTCGATGTTGCATCTTGGTCATAAGGTATTTTAACTTCCCTTTTAACTGCTTGAATATTTGATCAATCTACCATACTGATTCTCCTGGTTTATGTCTTATCTCAATCATCTCGTTCATATATTGATCCTCTGAGCTCAGCTTCTAGAACTCATTTATTAATAGTTTCTTAATGTCATCCAGTGTCCTTGTCATCCCGGGAGCATTTTTCATGTCTGGACTCATGTACCAGTCTAGTGTGCAGTCTCTTAGCGTGATCGCTAGTTGCGCGAGGTTGGTGTTGTCATCAGTGATCTTCTTTTCTTCCCAGATCTTGGCACAAATGAATAGATGCTTCTCAGGGCCTTCTGTTGCTTCTCCTCAAAACTCTGGTAATATGATAGTAGGGTCATGTCCTTCCATTCTAAGCACTGAACTACTGCCTCCTTCATGCAGTGTGGATACTTGACTAAGATTACCTAAAATGGCTCCTCCAGTTGTCGCTCCTTATGTAGATGTGCTTCCTGTTGTCGGACTTCCTCCAAACTTTGGTTGCCTAAATGGTGGTGTTCTCTGTGGTGTATTGGTCACACATGGGTTTATGGGTTCCACACTTACATTGATATGAAAGGGGTGGTTGTCTTCTCCTCCCGTTCTTGGGCCTCTTGTTTTCCTCTCATAAGTGGTGCGCGGGATTTCCTCAATCTGCTCCATAGCCCAAAAATCTTCTACCTCGTCCTCATCACTCGCCAAGCCCTCCCTTTCATCTATGGATCTCTTCTTGGTGTTTATCTTATATTGGTAGGGTTCCTGATGATGCCAATATCCACTTGATTTGGTCGTCATCCATCGAGATAAGGTCCAAGGGTTCCTCCTCCTTCTTCTCTTTATCCTGCCCTCCTTCCATTCCTCCTCTTTCGGTCAGTGCTTCCCCCCTTCCCCCATGTGCGCAGGGAAGTCTAACTGTCTGATTCCATTGTCATTACACCTTTGTTATATAGCAGTATCTTGATAGAAGTATACAGGGATCGAATATACCTCCCTCTGGGTCCTCGCATAAATTTTTTCTTGGCTATGTTGTATGACTTTGTTGTGTCTACCACAAACTCTATGATGAATCCTGCCACAATACTGTGAAGCCAAAAGTCTACTACGTGGGTGAATTTTTTGTTCACCTGCCGTAGCTATTGAATCTGTACTAGAGTCCAATCTAGCTGTCGAATCCGGTTCGTTAGGTGATTATCCGTTAACCTTAAGATCCACTCCTGTAGTAGATGCGAAAAATCACAGAAAAAGATTTCATGTAAATCCATAAACATGTATTTATCCAGGTATATGCGTGGTGTGATTCTATCATTTCTATTGTCTTTGTGTGCAAATTATAGCTCTTTAGTTCTCAACCAGCCCTCTATTTCTTCTCTCATGGAGTTCCAAGGTCTCCACATTCCCTTCTAACAGCTCATTGTTTCTTCGATGGTTCTTGTCCACTCTATCTCATCTACTCAGTCCTATATTGTTCCTCTTAACACGGCAATGAAACCATTTGTTGGTTTTATCAACTCGCTTCTCAGGTTATCTGAGTTATTGACCCAGGTTTCATGTCATTCGGGGTTCCAACAAAGCCTCTAACTATCGGTCTTCCTGGTAAACCAGAAGGAAACGAAGCGGGAAGATACTGTGCAGTCTCACCCGAGATAGCTATAGATGGTTGAATGTAAGACTCAGGTGTTTACATTCTAGGATAGAGTAGGGGATAAAGGGTTTCTTGATCAAGGCCCTGTTCTGTGAACTTTTACTGTAATCTACTTGTTCCTAGGAATCGCATGCATATAACTCAAAATATAAATAGATTCTAATGATGCATTTGGTTATTCATCAATCGCAATCATCTATTATTGAAAGAAGTTAAAGATATGTAGACATTCAAAACATTAAATAGATATTACCATGGTTCACCCCTGTTGGGCTATGTCCACAAAGATTTGGCTCTTGGCTCTTTTATTATGGTAGTTCTTGATTTCCTTGTGCCGCGCGCTTACAGTTCTCCACAAAAGTGGGTAATATCTATGTGAGGAAAACTGGATCGCACCAGGCTCTACAGCCTGTGGTCTAATCCTCATATCTACCTTCCCTCATATCTTTCTTTCTCAACATCTTACAACACTCAGTTCATACAACTCAAAACCCTTCATGTATCACCAACAACAATACTCAGAAAAATCACTCAATAACAATCGAAAACCTCACAAAGAAACTAACCTTAAAATCAACAACCCTATATGATACTTTCATATCTATATTTATACATTTCAGGCTCTTCAACTACTTATAGAATATTACCAAAACCCTAACCCTTATTACGCTAGGTTTTTCTCCCATGCACGTGTTGTTCTTCCTCCAGCTGTCGCTTTCCTCTGTGCACACTTTCTTGCATTTGCGTGTGCTGTTCTTTTTCCAGTTCTCACTTCCGTTTTCTACACGCTTTCTTTCCCATTATCATCCTTCTTTCCACTTCGGCCTGGTTCCAACACTAGGTATATATCGTATGATCATTAACCTAGACTCTCAACTTGTGGTCTGTCAACTTAATCGAATCTACGTTATTCGCAATCCTATCCTATTACGTCTCCATCTACGAGTTCATCGTCTTGAAAGAATGTTTGATTTTATTGAATACAGACACATACCAAGAGGAATTAATAAAACTTTGGATTCATTAGCCAATTACATCATGGATCAGTATCTCGCACATAAATGAGGTTTCATAATGCAAATAAATCATACATCACATGTAAATTAAACACATCACAAAAAGACATCATTATTTGCAAACATAATTTGGCATCATAAAAACTTGGATATGTATATATATATATATATACGGCGTGACAAAAAATGTTTGATTACATCAAAAAAGTACATATAAGGGAAAAATGTTGGGCCCTCATGCCCACAACATCGTCATACAGACTATACAAAAAACATCAGAGAGTTCCTAGTCCTCCTACATCACATTTTTCTCTGAGTAGCACACTATCGCACAGGCTACTCATCTCAGTAAGGAGTTAAGATCCTCATAGACTTCCATTGTATGTCTCTGCATATGCAAGGGTGTGTCTTGCCTCCTAAGAGGAGGGACACCCATCATGATACCACGGAGGTTTCTCTCAACCTCTCAGAGACCCCCTGCTGCTACCTCATGATCTACTGTTATCTAAGAATCTTTGCGGCACCCCAATGCTAGTATCTCTGTTGGACATGTTGCTCCCCTATCTGCACAATGAAACGATACGTCTGTTAAAAACTCTTCTAAGTATCACAAAAAATAATATAAACTTTAAAATCAAAAAACAATTGACAATATTGTTTTGGTTTCTCACCTGACGCTCCCCAGTCCATTCCATCTGGAAGAACCAGGTCCATGCTCCCCCGGAAGTCCACTCCGGTGTATGGAAAGTCCTCTATAATGATTAGCTGGCATCTCAACCAAGAAAACAAGTCTCCTGTAAATCTAAACTTTGAATCTATTCCCAGCCTCGAAGACAGACATGTACAACATTCCATATGTGGTTCACCCATCGGTCATACTGCAAGTGAAATCTGTGGTTTCATCTGAGGAATGCATTCTAGGAAGAACGAAACCATAAACGAACGATATCCAAACTTCTTTTGTTGCCCCATCTAGCATCTCAAAATCTTCTCCTTCACATTTTGAAGGAATGTTGCACTCCAGTTGAACACAGTTGACTCTAAACATTGCAAACCATAAGCCACATGCGATCTCGAAACCAAGTGCGAGCTGGTACTCCCTACTAAAGTCATGATGGAAAATAGAATAGAACGAAGAGGTAGATCCATGACATCTTTTATTGCAATTCTACCTCCCACCAATCTCGATCCTGGGACACAATGATTTGCCAAGTACTCTTCTATCGGCATGGGAAGTGCCCTCTGTCCAGATAAGATAACAGGAGCCCCTCTCTTTGAGAGGTCAGTCAGGAAATACACATCCTCCAACTCGATGGTAAGCAGTTGTGTCCCAATTTGCAACCCCTACTCCGCAATGTTCCACAACCCGATCATGTACTTGAGAAGAAGAACTTCCTTCTTCATCTTTTGCATCTTAAAGAACTTGAGGAGACCGCAACTCCTCAATGCGGCCCTTGATCGGGGAATTTGTAAGGCATCCACATCATTGAGCTCATGCTCTCTTTCTTTCCACTCGATCATGACTTTCTCCCAATTTACCTACAATCATCATCAATCAAAGATCATTAGTCATGTTACATTGACAAAATTTTGGGCAATAAAAACTTAAAAAAAAAAAAAAATCTTTGTTTATGATTCCAGTGCTCCCTTTAATCTCCCATCAGAACACCAATGCTCCTATAAAGGGCTCATCAGGGTGTTCTCATTTTTTCAAAATTCTCCCCCCAACCTTTTAGAAGAGCGTCGAGGTTTTTGGGCATTTTTTGTGCTTTTTGGGCAGCACCCCTTCACTCCTTCAATAGAACGCTAGCACATCTTCACTAGGCTTGGAGGAGCGTTGGAAAATCGAGCAGTACTTCCCTAGCGTCTTAGAGGAACATTGAGCTCGTTTTTAGTGTTTTTGTGCATTTTTTGGGCAACGCCTCCTCCATATTTTGAACAGAGCGCGAGCGCTCACCTGATAATCCTAAAATTGCATTGAACCAAGCGCTCAACACTCTCCCTAGCCTTTTGAGGGAGCATCGAACCTCTTCGACGCTTAGAGACTCCCAGGGCATCATTTTTAAAGAAAATTAATTACCTAAAAATCAAATGTAAACCATAATCATTGAAGGAAAGAAAAAGAGGAACAACCTGATCTAGACGGTGACAGAAATAGATGACCGTAGCTCCAGCACAGATGAATGCAAGAATCACCCTCCAAAGCTCAATTTCTGCACTGCTAAAAATCTTTGCACAAATGAATTGGTAAAAGACATTTTTACCCTATTTTACTATTATAAAATTTCATTTTTGCTAAAACATAGTTATTTTGGGTTTTGATAAACATTTTGGAGGCATTATTAATACCCTAGTGTGCAATTTTATCATTATTGGCAAGTTTCAGAGAAGTTTTGTTCAATTTTTATCTTGTCGCATTAACGAGCATGATCTTCCTTCGTTCTCACGCTCAAAATAACACAAGAACACACCGAGTAAACTTTTATCTCTTTTTCAGACTCGCATGGATACACAAAAAAGGAACCCCCTGGAGTTGTATTTAAGCTCTTTTCGGACTCTCTAAACATGAAAAGATTTTCGAGTGATCTTGCTTCCTTTCCCACTCGTTAAAAGGTTTGAAAGGGCGTCTTTCGAGTGATAATTTATCTCTTTTTTGGCCTCGCGAGACTAACATTACGAAAAAGTACAACACTGGAGTCATCTTTAAGTTCTTTTCAGACTCTCTAAATATGAAAAATCACTGAGTTTACCTTCTCTGGACTCGTTAAAACAAATCATACATTGAAGGGCCCATACAGGACCGAACCCTTACTTCTTCCAGTTCGTTAAAAAAAGGAAGAGGGACTTACCGAAGGTGAATTATATCGAGCATGTGTTACCCTCCTTGAGCTCGTTAAATTAAAAAGAGGTACTCGTCTATCTAGATGGGGGGAAATTTTGAAAGAAGCAAGCCAATCATTTTTTGAAAACATCACCAGTCACTCTTACAGTCGCCCTTGAACATGGCACTTTGTCTTTGCATACATTTTAATCCACTGAACCTCTGCACTGAACCAATCCTCTGAGTTTCTTTACTCCTTTGGGTCACCCGACGAAAGTCATAGTGTCCACTGCATCATCGTATTTTGGTCCATGTCATGTTCCTGTTGTTGTGCCTCATTGTTCAAGGGAAGTATCTACCTCGAGAATCAACCATCACAAATTTCCTGTTTCAATACTCATGTCAGTCCATGTTCATTTGATCTACCAATTTACATCTTTGTGTCAGTTTCATCTCATTGATGGGGCATACATCAAGGCCCTCCTGCGACGAGTTTGTTCCTATCGACTTCAATACATTATCCGAGAACTAGAATTAGCAACCAGTTAGTACCTTGGGACCTACATACCTCAATGGCAGGCCTCCTCGATTCCGACAGTGGGTTTACATCATTGACCCCTGATCGGATGATTCCATGAATGTTTGACTTCAACTCATCTATTCATATTCGTTGGACTATACTAGGGTACCTTGGGAATCATTGACATCAATGGTGATTTACCTCGCACTTCTTAACAGTTTACCTCATTGACTGGTAATCAAGTGGTTTCTACCATGTTCAACATCATAACATTTATTCACATGGTTAGAATCATACCACATCGGGATCAGTAAGAATACCCTAGGTTGAGTGATCACTATGGTATGTACTTTTCCCAGGTTGCAACGGAGTTTCTCTTGAATATTGACACATATACTGTCACATAGATCCACTTTGTATTGGTCTGTGTCTATGTCTTGTCGTCTCATAGATCCACTCTGTATTTTTTGTGGCTACCATCAGTTCATGTCATGGAAGTATAGATCCACATTGTATCTTGGGTGGCTATACCTTTTTGTTAATACAATTATGGATCTACAGTGTATTTTATGGGGGCCATACCTTGCAATTCTTTATCACCCAAGCATAGGTATGTCTGCCTTGGGTTTGGAACATATCAAAATATTTATTTGATGGTTGTGTGCATCTTATACCAGGTTCTCTAAGTCCATACCCTTTCTTGAAAAAGTCTACAAAGTACTTCAGTCATCACGTCTTCTAACTTCACACTTTGGGGGCAATCTGTTACACATCAAAATTACTCATCTCAATGATGACCTATTGTCGTCATTACAAGTGTCGCAAGTGTCGCAGACATCATACAGTCATATTTCCTATGTCGTATCTCGAATGACATCACAAGGACACTTCAAAGACACCCTCAAAGATTGGTTTAAGAAAGATAAATCACATGACAAAGAGTACAAATATTTTACCATGAAAAAGACCACTCAAAAGTCATTTTTGAAGGCCAGCACTCCCCTACCCACTGTCAGGGAGTGCCAGCACTCCCTACCCTCCTTTGGGGGAGCGTTACAATACTTTGTGCCCCATTCTGAGGGAGCACTGTGTTTTTTGAGTAAATCTTGGGTTGTTGAGAAAAATCAGGGAAAAATCCCCCTCATCTCTGTAGTTAGTTGGATTTGAATTTGAGGTCAAGGTTGAATCTTAGGGAGGATCCACAACTGATGGAGAAATATCCTCAACCTATCCCAAGAATCTCTAAGGTGGTTAGGCCTCTCCAAGCCTATATAAGGGGGCCTCTTCATGGTGAAAGGGGTAGGACATTGAAGGCATCAAACTTATGATCTCATAAGGTAGATAATCAGCGAAGCATAGTCATTTTGTTTGTGGATCATTTGAGCAAGGGGTTGGACAAGGAGAGCTTGGTGAGGCTGTTGCATCTTCATCAAAGTTTTTTAAGTATTGCTATCGAGTTCTCATTAATACATGTGCTTGGCCTGTTTCCTTCAAGATTGTGTATGCCTACATGAACTTGTATTTAATGGATAGATCTAGTTTCATACTAATCGCAATAGAAAAGGAATCATGCTTTGTATTTGATTGGATTGCAGGACCTGTTGAAGAGCTTGTGGATCGGAGCTCAACCTGGAACTGGGCGAAGACAAACATCGTAAAAAGGTATGTCTTCTTCCTCTTCCCTATAGATTAGTTTAGCTAGGTTTAAAGGGATATCATTGACAAAAGTTAACACCTTTCTGTCTTGATCTTAGAGATTTAAGGTTCAAGAGGGAATCCACCTGTCCGCAGGGGGATTTTCCTGTAACACATTGAGCAGTGACCATTTCTTCTCCCCTTTGATTATATCATATTTTCTCTCAATACAAACCCCTCACGTATCCCAGAACATTGTTTCACCCCTCCTTCTCATTGATTAATGTTAGAACAATTTGTATGGATTGGATTACATGAGCCTAATACATTCTGAGCCAAATCTATTTCATATTTTTAAGGAGTTTTCATGCATGGTTATTTAAAAGACTATTTTCAAATCATTAACATAAGCAGGATGATCTTTTTTAGTCAGGGAAGCCATGGCCGAGGAAACAGAGGTAGAGGTAACTGGAACTAAGGCCCAAGAAGGCCCAGGTTCTCTTTACATTTTGATGTTGATTCAGAAGAGCTTGGCCAATTGTTTCATATTGGATTCTTTAATTGGATTGGGAGGCGAATAGTCCAATCGAGGCCTGAAAGGCATCCCTTCCAAGCCCTTCAAGCCCCTAGCATCCTTGTGCCTCCTCATGTCTCTTTACAGCCTGAAGTCCCAGAAAATTATGGGTGGTAGGATATTTTTGTTAAGAACCAAATATCAATATAGCATAGAAAAACCTCAGAATAAGTACTCAACGCCTTGAAAAATAGATAATTTCAGATAATAAGCCTCTTCGAGGGGGAAACCTCATTTTACCCCACATAAATGTTCAAGTACAAGATGATTCCAAATGAAAATGTCTCCTTGGTATATATAGGAGACTAGGAGGTATAATTACAACTAATGGAATAAAGCCGACATAAATAAAATAACATTATTAATGTAATATGCCCCGGCATTAAGGGATAATGAGCCAATATTAGGGCTTAACATGCCCCTCCCCTTGAGACAAGTGTTTTTTGCAACGCTTGAGTAACTCTGAATGCTTTTGTATAAAAGACTCATCTTCCCAAGTGGAATCTTCAGCCGGTAGTTTCCTCCAGTTAATGAGATACTCTAAAATGGATCTATTCCTCGGCTGGCAAAATCTTGTGTCAGTGATGGCTTCAGGCTCCAATATGATTTTTCCTTCCTCATCAAGTTTTGGCAATATAGTTTGAATTGCGATCTTGTTGCCTATAACCTTATTTAAGTATGAAACATGGAAAACTGGGTGTACTCGTGAAGATGCGGGCAACTCCAATTTGTATGCCATAGTACCAATCTTTTGCAACACCTTATAAGGGCCATAGTACTTTGGTGATAATTT